>VZRZ01002082.1:144219-184071 GCA_013398175.1 Climacteris rufus | reverse complement strand
AAAAGAGAAAAGAGAGAAAAGCGAAAAGAGAAACGAGAAAAGAGAAAAGAGAAAAGAGAAAAGAGAAAAGGGAAAAGAGAAAAAAAAAAGAGAGAAAAACCTTCAGTGAAAGTTCTGTGTTCTACACAGGTCTTCTGTGCAGAAGCAGACAACCAAGGCAAATCTGTCCCAAGGATCCCAGAGAATATTTTCTGATTTTGATGGAGTGTGGGCCATGCACTCCTAGGAGACAGAAGTAAGTATATGGAGAAACTGAGCTATTTAAACCTTGAAGTAAAGCCATGCAGATGAATTTATGTCTACACCATAAAAGCAAGATTCTTCAGAGTTCATGGATCTGCAAAATCAGTCACAATCACCTGCAATTCTGTTTGATCCACACTTTATTATTAAATAATTCTAAGTATCAGCAAGCTACTGATTATCTTTCTTTTGCACAATATAATTTAACATCGTGAAGACTCAAATGCATTTGGCTGACCTAAGGTATTGGGCTCAACTCAGAGCTAACTGGAAGAAATTTAATGTCCTGTGATATACAGGATATCAGACGAGATGATATTTTCTGGCCTGAGTTTTAAAAATCTATGAAAAGTGAGGCTTTGCCACAAGTTTCTCACAAAGGGCTGTCACAGACAGGACACATTGTCCCACTGGCTTTCTTTCGCTGATACATGAGGTCTGGATTTAGCCAGTTCCTGGGCTTGCTGAGTTGCAGCTGTGAACCCTCTAGGCTTTCCAGCTATCCTTCGCTTTGATTATTTTTCTTGGGATGTTGGATCTGTATATAATTGTGCTAAATAATTTTGTCTCCATGCATCTTTTATTATAGGAGGCTTAGTCCTCAGAAATAGGCGGTGTAATTATTTATCCTACACCATTATTCCCACTGAGGATCTGTGCTTCTATATTTGACTTATAATATCAGCTTAGGCTGATATTGTAAATTTAACCCATACACACCTTTGGTAATACATCCACCTCTTTGCTACAGAGAAGAGAACTGAAAATACACACAATAAATTTTGTTTGACTCAACAGGACAGCAATAGAAAACCATGACTGCTGAAATTTTCTGTTGCCCTCTACTAATTTTATGCAACTGTCTTTTGTTTTATTTCACAGTACAAAGCTCAGAAGAGTGTAGGAATTGTGGAATACATTTTAAGTGGATGCTTTGGGAATTATTTATCCCACTCAAAATTAGACATCTGCAGTCTTTATCTGAGCTAGTTGCCTCCTTTTGTAGCAATATAAAAAACCAAGTTCACCAATTTGCCTTTTCCATTTCCAAAGAATCCAGAGATCAAATGGGTAGCACTGTAAGTGTCTCTTTCTTTTGCAGACAAGAAAGAGAGTCTATTATGACTAGCTGAAATGTAGATGCAGAGATTTCTAATATTAGATGAAATAAAATATCACCATTTGCAAATTCTTAGGAACACCTGGTTTCTTAGGACTAAGATAATGACATTGGAAGGATGGTAGGAAGCAAGGTGATTACACTTCTACAGGAATAATCCACACTTCATCTGTTGTCTTTACTCCCAAGTATGAAGTTTAAAACAGTTTTTGGAATTTATATGCCTCCCACAATGACCTGCAGCAGCTTTTGCAGCAGAGCAGAAAGTTATCACCTTTCCAGCTCATGCTGTTGCCAGCTGTAGGAATTCAGAGGCTGAGCTGCCCCAAACGTGCATTTATTGCCACCATGCATGGCAATGGCTTGCTCTGTCTGAACTTCTGACCTGCCTGCAGCATTGTTTCCCCTGGCTTAGCTGTGACTGCAATTCCTCTACCTGAGGTGTCTGTGGTTAATTTGTTTCACTTATGTTTATCTCTGCATTCTACAGCCATAGTTTTACATTGATAACAGAAATAAACAATTATTCTGTATAGAAAGGGATTTTTGTGACTCTGTCACAACGATGCTAAGAGTCTTAGTATAGACTTGGTATGACAGCAGAGGTCTTGAGAGGTGGAAACACAGGGCAGGGCACATAAGAGTGCAGGCACAGGATAATAAGAGAGAGGGCACAGGCTGGCACTGGGGATCTCATGGCAATAAAAACTCCAGTTCTGCAGTTCCCTGGGAACTGGACAAAACTGATTTTAGGCATAGGAAAGATAGTAAAGAAATCATTCCTAACATATACAGAAGATAGCATATATAGAAATTTGGATGTAATTTGAAGCTGCAGAGAAATGAGGAGAGTGTAAGATGAAAAAGCCTATTATCAACCATGTAAAAATGTAAGTGTAGTTCCCCTGGCAGCTGCTTATACTCTGAGTCTACGGAGGCACGGGTTACATTCAGTATGGCATCTTTAAGAACACTAAATTAACTTTAGAAGAAGATTCTGTCCCTTTTTCCTACATGGTCCTCTAGAATATATACTGTTACTTGATCCAGAGCAGGGTCACTGTTCATGATTTACACCTCAGCCTCACCTCCCAAATATGTAAAAGTCCAACTTTTTATCATCGACTTATATATCAATGTCTTAGCAATGTCCCCTTCTCAAGGATGGTACTATATTGAGTAGAGAATAGATCTGCTCCTTCATCCTTCATTCCATTGCTTTCATGATTTTTAAATAGTACCAGGCAAACAATGCTGCTGCTTAAGGTATTTTGCAATTTAGATTGATTATTGAAAGATACAGTGTTCAAGCAAAGAGTCTATGAATTATTCTGAAATGGAATATCTTATTATTCAGAAGGTCCCAAGAAGCAGCAGTGAAAGTAAATGAGCAAATCCATACTGTATAAGCTGCATATAATGAACATTTTGCTAATTGGAAGATGTGCTGGATTGAAGAAGGATCTGCCAGGGGAAGTTTTGAAGTCTGACCTTTGGGGACACTCAAAGCACAAAACAGTAAGCAAGAAGCCTGTACCCTGTAGGACAAACAGACACACTGACTCACAAGAGCTCATTCACTGTATGGTGCGCATTTTTATGATACATGTTGTACCAATAAAACTAAGTGAAAAGTCAAGGATACACTGTAAGAGTCCTCTGAAATGGTGTGTGTTTCTGTAATCAGAGCTCTCAGAACCAAAATACACTTCTTGTAGTTCAGACACGGTTATTCTGCTCTTTGCAGAACTCATGTGGCCAGACAGCACACAGAAAGAAACAGGGGATTCCCAAAGAAAATGAACACTAATGAAGTTTATGTTTCCAGACATTTTCAGAGCAGAATATGTTCTTTTTTTATCAGATCGATGAGAGGGCACATTCAGAATGGCTGTACAATTGCTAGGTACTGAATTAGCATTAAATTAAAATATGGTGAAATTGAGTTTGTCCCTAGAGCACAGGAAGGCTGAGCAGGACACCCTTTCCCCCTTTGCTTTCTCCCCAGCCTGGGACATCCACTGCCAGACCTGGAAACTGAGCTACAGTGCCTCTGCTCCTTCTTTCCCTTTCAAAGACTGGGCAGCTGTCCTTCCTCTGGAGCACAGGGGCTTTTGGCTGAGAGAGTTCTCCCACTTGACAGGCTCTCCAAATTCTATCTTCGAACCAAGAAAAGACATCTGGAAGGCTTGGATCTCCCCTTTTCTCTCTTCAACTTGCTTCACAAAGGCTTGAATTGGCACAAAAATGGCTTAGACAGAACTCAAATTTTGTGGAGTAGTGCTGTGGACAGAAGGGTGGAATAGGAGAAGAAAACCCAAGGACCTTCAGCTCTGAAGAAGGTGATAAGAAAGAGGTACAGCATGTATATAAACACAAAGCAACTTCTTTTTCATCTGTTTCATGCTCAAATGCCTACCGCTTGCTCTAATTTTCATTGCAGAGTTGTTTGAGGTCAAGGGGCTGTATTCAATTCCCTAAATATCTGTCAGTCTGCACAAACTGAGAAGTGATGGATAAGTGGGGCATCACTACTCCAATCCCAGACACTGTCAAACTGCAACAGGTCACTGTGTGAACCTGAACAACTTGAGATCCTCTCGAGATCCTCTCAATGTGCTATATGCACATTGTCACATATGTGTACCAAGCTATGAAATCACTACTACTCTTGCTGTTAAGGTCAAGGGAACAAAAAAAAAAATTCCTATTGTCTACTATTGAGGGGAATGTTAAAGTAGATCTTTGAGGTCCCTTCCAACCATTGTGTGATTTGAGGAACCAGAGCTGCCAGAGCACAACAAAGATAGGGACAACTGTCTTACCATAGATCTGGGCACAGACAGAGTGGTTAAGCACTTATCCATGTTCATCGAGTGACACAACAGAAGGAGGAGAAAAAAGTCTAGCTGTGATTCTAGGCTTTTGCTTAATCCTGCAGATAATTCCTATTCCAAAAATTATACAAATGTTTTAAGATTAATAAGGCCTGAGAAATGACATTATGCACTGCCTCTGGTTCAGTCAAACCTGGGGTATCTTACAGCTTGCTGCAGCAAGAATCTGTTAGAGAAGCAATACGTACTGTGGCACAGGAACACACAAATGCAAAAAGATCAGGAGATCACTAAGCAGGTAACTGAGACACTGAAGTGATGCCTCTGCCAGCAGGAGCAGCAGGAGCTAGAAAAGCAGCAGACACCGACCAGCAACACTTCGCAACTCTTTCTCACCCCGGCTGCTCTGGAAAGTGCCGGCGGCAGTTCATGTACTTCTCCCCGGTCTCTCTTGCAGCTCCCTCTTCCCCTTGTTGACACTGCCTGTGAACCATTTCCACGCCTGAAGCAGCTTTACAAGGTCTGGCAACAGCTTGCAGGAAGTGATACAACTGCAAGGACTTTGTTGTTGTTAAAATACTGAAGACGTCAAGAACAAAAAAACCCCACAGACAACCGGAGAGTTAAAGGTTATCTGAGCCCTGGGGGGAGGTGCAGAGAGGAGGGCATGGCAGGGGAGCAGTTTGCACAGCAGTGTGCAGGCTGGTGGTACGTAGAAAAAGTGGCATTTTCTGCTGGAGAAAGGCAGTGCTGCCCTTATCACCTTCCATTAATGGCTGTGCAGCACCTCGGGGTGCCCCAGCGAGTGATTACATCTCCCTCCCGTTGCAGCGAGAAATGTCCAGCCACTTTCCTTGGGGAGTACTCAGAGCAAAATGGATTGAAAGGTTTTCAGGACTGTTTCAGTGAGACTTGAAGGTCAGTGCAGAGGCAAAACAGTGAGGAAATTTAGACAAGCAAACACACAAAACTCTTAACGTTTTCATTCCTATTTGAGTGTCTCTCACTCCTAGTCCATGCTAGGAGAACTGCAAATCTCCATCCCACCCTGCCCACATGCAGTGCCCCAGGCACAGCCGGGCTCCAGCTGTACCATCTCCTCTGCTAATACAGTTTTTGTCTGAAAGGAACTACTCTGCTGTGAACGCCAGCTGCTCTTCAGCAGTCCATTTCTGTGCATCCCCCTGCTAACAGTCTGCAGGTGCTGGGGGCACACCCTTCACTGCTCCTCTCACCCCACACCACTGCTCTGGGGGTTAAGTGGCGAGCATCGCTCAGGCAGACTAGACCAGGCTCTAGGAAACAAGGTGTAACTTCTGCTCCCCTGGTTCCTTGGTGTTTAGTTGGGCAGATGTTTCCATGTTCACATTATGTGTTTTGTGTGTGAGTGCCTTCTTAATTTTCCTTCCAATTCTACTCATTGAAGTAGTAAATACATGCTGATCAGTGAGAAGCTGAACTGCTTTTTTTCCTTCTATACTGAATACCTAAGAGGAAACAGTTTTGAACCTCTCCTATGTTAAACTCTACCTCACAACAGAACTCAGGTATTTATTTTTCTACAGTGATTTTTTAACATCTTTTTCCTCTAAACAGGGACAGTGGGTCTTTATAAGAGGTGTGAAAAACATCTGAATGCATTTTTGGAAGTAGAGCAGAAGCTACCTGCACAGTCAGACTGAAGGAGCCTTCACAGGCTATTTATACAGCATTTCAGCAGGGAAAAGGATACTCTTCCCTTCTGCTCAAATGATTTTCATTCTGTCTAAATCAGGATTACAAACGCACCACAAGTCCCCGGTTGGCAAAGAATTCCGGTTGGTGCATTCCTGACAGACAAGCCTTTTAGAAACACACCTCACTTTCCATGGGGAGTAGCCATTCACATTAACTCCTCTTTCAAGAAATGAAGTGAAAACATAATGGTAACACAAGCATGAAAAAAAAAGGTCCCATTACCATGGCTATGTATTAGATACACTGACAAGTGCAGAGCTCAGGAAATTAGCAACAGAAGTGCAAATGGTAAAGGCAATTCCTGCAGGCTGCATGCAGTGTTAGATCTCATGACATCATGGAGGGCTGAAACAAGCTTAACCCCATCCATAGGACAGCAGGAAGAGCGACAGGCAGCAGTAAAACCTTTCTTCTTAAACTATGCTAAAGTTACTGTCATTTCAACAAGCTCAAAACACCTGCCAGCTCCTTCCAGAACAGCGAGCTGACATATTGAGAACGTGTTAAGGAGAGTGATCCAGTTTCCTCATATATGAATGACTGACTTCTCAGGCTGTGAGATTTTCATACCATTACACTGCATCACCGAGGTTTGATTTATTCAGTAGAAACTGCAACACCAAAATGTGTTTCATCTCTCTCCTCATAACACCTGAATGTGGAATGGGTGAACATATCATCATCTACTCACTGATATAAAAGCAGTGGGATTTATGGAAGTAAAAACCCAAGGCTTTGGGAAGGGTTATCTGTGCAAGTAACAAACCAGGATTTAGACCTATTTCTCTCTTTTTCTGGTGTTAAAAAAAGAAAGATACATGATATGCCATCATTCTCTTACCTGGGAAATAAAAATTATTAAAGTGTATATTATTAAAAAGGACTTTGCATTTACTTTTGGAGATCATTTTATGCATGGACCACTGAAATAATTTTACACTAAGGGTGAGGAAGGCTTGCAATGTCCTCCTCTTATGTGTGGGTAAATCATGGTACAGATAGGCTAAGTAACCTGTCCACAAAAGGCATTGATTAGCAAATTTGTCTTCAGTTTCTACACTTTGAACACTCACATTCCTTTCCATGTGTCACCTCAAATGGTGTTTGTTATAGAGGAGACAAAATCGATAACCTAGACTGTGACCAACTTCAATTCAGCTCCGTTTTTTTCCAACAACTTGTCTTCAGAATGTCTTTTCAGACTATGCCATCACCAATGGAGGGGGGAAAAATATTCCAAGATACAGATTTTGGAAGTAATGCTTATGACCTGGACACTTCCAAAAGGAGCACTAGGTGGGTGGGTTTGTTAATTTAAGAGATGCTAAACAGGAGCAACTGCGAAGAGGCAGCCCTGAGCATGTAACAGTGCAGTGTCTCTCTCTGGAATCCCATTTGTAACCCCACAATATATTTCTGTTGTCAACAATGAGCATTACATAATTGTTTTGGACAACATAGTAAGTATTTCTCCTTTTTGATAAAGGAAATACAAAATACACAAAAGAATCTTTCTACATCATTAGAATTTTTATAAAATAATCTTTAGTTTCAAAGGTTAAAATTAAATGAGCAACCTGCAATACCATGGCATAATAACAGCTAAGTTCTTGGTAAACACAGTATATATTGAGATGATATCTGCTTCTTCAGATTAAATATATCTCGTCCTCAGATTTATACTGGCACTTTATGGCTTCTGCAAATGACTGTCTCAGCACTGCAAAGTAATTCCACCCTGTCATATTTGTCTTTGGAAATCGTAACAAATTATGGTGATTTATAACATCAAACTCAACTCTTCCATTTTTTCCCCAGATGGGAACGTCGCTGATGGCAAGATGCTGGGCCATCCATTTAGGCTGTGTGGAGGGTGACAGTGAAACATGTTTCATCTCTCTTGCCTGACACTCTCTTTCCCTTTGAGGGGAGGCTGTCAGCATAACTCAAACTGTCAAGGCACCTTTGTAAGGCGCCTGAAACAAATATAAAGCTCTCCTACCTGCATGCCTACTAATGAGGTGTGACTCCCCAGCCCTGCCTGCCTGGCCTCGATGGAGCTCAATGCCTCTGACCCCTCAATGTCTCCTCTCAGTCAATAGAAGTCAAACTGTCATTTGTCTTTGAGTGAGGACAGGTAATGATCAGAGAAGGGAACTTTGGGGAAACTCCATGTGTACTTCTGCTTTGCTGTGCTTTGTCCAGGAAAAATACATCTTGTGGCAGCATTGTGAGAGCCAAAAGAAAGCCCACCTGGGGGTTAAACCAACCTTGAAATACTCTCTTAACCACTTGCCTAAGGCAAGTATGTTCTCTTTGGCAAGTCAGGCACTGAGATTTTTCAGTAAAGTATTTCCTCATGTAGCAAAAGACGAATAATAGATGATGTTCTTTAACTGAAAATTTTCTTGGTAGCTTTTTAAAGGAAAACTGCAGAAGAATGCTAGATTAATCTCCAAATAAATGTATTACTCTTTCTAACATTAGAAAAGGAGAGCAAGACCTGTTTCAATCAATATAAGATACATGTAGCTTTATTTTTGCAAATTAACCCATAGAAGTTTTCCACTGGGAGCAGGAAGATGCTGCTTACCTTTTCAAAGGGCCAGACCTCCATTTTAAGAAGTGCCATAATATTTTGAAAATATCCATTTTGGTCAAAGAAAGCAATCCCCAGGAATCCTTGCCTGCAGGGCCCGATAGAGTGGCAGAAGCAATATATGACACAAATAGGCTAAACTAGAGCCTGCTCGCACCCACCTTGGGAAGATGAATTGTTCTCAGGTTGGGAGCTCAGCAAAAATTGGTATTTATTTGCCATCAGTGATGGTGTTACAGATCCCAGCTTATGGCAGAGATTACTCACAGGGCTGTACAGAGGCAGAAGTCAGGGAGGGGAAGGGGAGGTTTTAACACTCTCCATCAGAAATATTTCCTGAGCTCCCTCTGCCTCAGTAAAATACATTTCACATGATGTGAATGGAAAAAATGGAAAGCTGAGGAAGTGAAACATCCAAAATCTACCAGCCAAGTTGGATGTAAATGTGTCATGTGTTTTATCATGGGAGTAGCAGGGCTGCAGTCATTCCAGCTGTTTAAGGGAGCCCTCGTGTTTCCTGCTGGGAGGGTGTGTTCAGTGATTGCCAGCACCACACACAAGCAAAGGGGAAATAACTTGATCAAGGGTATCCTAGACACTTGCACCCTCAAAGATTAAGTAAGCAAGTAAATAAATACATAGAATGACTGCCAAATGCAATCAGTCCTGAGATTATTCTTTACTAGGCGGTTTTATTTCTCACCTCACCATGGTTGCAGAGAACTATCATCTGACAATTTTTGTTTATTTTTACAGTAGCTTGATAAAATGTGTGCAGGCAAGTCTGTATGCGTGTATGTGCTTATTTTTAACATGCTAAGTCTAACATGCCACACGTAATGTGGCAACAAAGGAAATAATTTCACCAAAATTGCATAATGTAAAACAAATAATTGGAATACCTACATTAAATACAATTTGCATGCAACACCGCATTATACAATTGCTGACATGCTGCAGAGAGGTATTAGGTTTAAAGTAACTATGTTTAGAAAGCAATTTGCAGAATTTCTGCTCTTTTTGCTGGTTTGAAAAGCAGTGATAATATGTTTTTTGCAGCTGACAAGCGAACAAAAAACAATAATTGAATGGTACCATTTTACCCACAAGGCAAGCTGATAATTAGAGGTTTAACAGACAGTTTGGATTTAATCTGAGCAGTGGCAGCTACTCCTTTTGATTTTTTCTTGTTGTTGTTTGGGGACCAAATAGAGCTGTGTGTTGTGTTGTCCTGTTCCTCCCCCCGTCCCCCCACCACACACACTTGTTAAGAACAATGGGAAAAACAAGTTATTTTTTATCTTGACTCATGTCTGATGCTGCCACCCCAGAGTGCAAACACAGGGAATGGTTATGCACTACAGGGCAATGTCTGAAGGATGTGCATATGAAAACAAATATAAGAAAAAAAGGGGAAAAAATATCTTGGGCAGGGAACTGGCAGCCTTGCCCAGCCACCATTTTCTAGGGCACAGGAACGGGTCACCAGCCACAGCCTCCTCCCTCTCCTTAGGCTGCAGAGTCTGCAGGGTGGTGGGTGAGAGGACACTGGTGGCACTTGTGCTACCTCAGCACCGGGGCTGGCACAGCAGGATGAAGGTGGTCCATCTGTGGGGTGCATTCTGTCAAAACCCCTAGAAGTCCTGCCAGGGAGATGCAGCAACAGACTGAGAGCACTTTTTCACCCAAACGGTGGGACACTGCTTAGTGATGGGAAGTGCCCCAAGTCACACCCTTCAGGAGTAAGCTGGAATCACCACAGCGGATTCCCAGTCCATCTCAAGTGCGTGAAACCTGGGTCAGAAAGGATATTTCAGGTCAAAAGGTGCAAGATGATGCCCCAACTGTTTCATAATTCTCCTTTTCCAAGAGCAATAGCTGTTCTTTCGTCCAATGAGCCTTTTTGCAACAGCAGGTTTTACTTATGCTGATCCATGGCTGAATTTTAAGGAGTTATATTACTGATCTCAACAGTAAAATAAAACTATTGCTGAAAAATACAGTCTATTAAACACTAATGAGTATATAAACCTATTTTATAAAACCACAGAGACTTCTTGGAGGGCTAGTCAGACTAGACAAAGAGTGAAGACTTTGCAGGCCATTCCCTTTCAAGCAAAATTCAATTGCTTTTATATCATGTCCAGAAGTGGAATTCTGGATTTGCTTTTGGCTTTTAACAGTTTATTGTGCCTGAAAGTAAGATCAATTAAAGCATCCTCAGAAATCTAAGGCTTAACTGGAGGCCAATTAAGAACTTCAGCAATGTACAGATGATAGTACTCCTTATTAAACATGTTTATTCCCCAAAGAATTTACACTGAATAAAAGTGTTCTCATTGCTTCTACCCTGGTTTACATTTGGGATGTGAATTGGAGATTAAAAAACTTCATAGCTCACTGATCACCTTCCAGATGATTTATTTTATTTTAAAAGATTTGAAAACTAGACAGGATAAGTGAAGTTTTAAGTATCAATTATTTTCCTTGAAATAAAATTAGAAGCAAACCAGCTTTTTCATTTGAAGACTATATTAACACCTAATGCATAAGTCGTTATTAATATTACTGTAATGAGTACCAAGTGAATTAATGCTGGCTGACTGCTTATTTTAAATTTTTTCACATTTTTAATGTTTGTTCTCAACTCAGCCATTATTCCCTTTTTATAGGACATGTGCTTAAAGAGCAGTTGAATTCAACCAGTAATAGAAGCACAAGAAAAAGTCATTGGGAAAAACAGTTCACATGGGAACAATTAGCTTGCAGTATTTCAACTATTCCAGCCCTTACTTTAAATGTGTATGTCAGAGTGGACATTTTCCATTCCTCTGTTAATTGACAGAAATAGTGGCTTGCGTACTTTCAGAGCCTGCCTGCTCAGACTCCAGAGCACTCCTTTCTCTGGAGATGAAAGAAAAGAAAATCAAATGTGATTCTTCCAAATAAGAATGCAGTGTATTACCACTCAGTTATTAGGAAAGAAAAGTACTCCTCTGAATGCCCAACATCAAGGTCTAATTCCTAGACCTACCACAGTAATGAAAGTAATGAAAGACCTACCTGAGTAATGAAAGTCACTGACAAAGTCACTTAATCTCCCCATGCCTCAGTATCCAAAGTCACACATGTGAGTCTCAAGGCATGAAGGAACTCAAGTTAAGCTAAGCCTCATGCTGAAAATAATAATAAATTTGACATCAAACCTGCAGCCTGATTTTTTGAGACTGTGGTGGGAGTTCTGGGTGAGCCGTACATGCTGAGATGGACTTTGGAAACAGCTGCATGAAGGTTTTGTGCTGTCTCCAGTAGTGCTCCCTACCAACCAGCCCACAGGGTGTCTTCTCTGGTCTGTCCCCAGCTACATGTAGGGAGGGAGAGTTACATGTAGCCTTGATTTGCTCATCACATCTTGGAGTTCCTATGGACACTTTCACATCCACTACGAATCCACATATGTCCAATTTTATAATATCCATCATTTTGGAAAATAAAGATCTTGACTGAGCTCTTCAAAGACATCAGGCTCATACTCAGCCCCTTTGGAGCCCATAGCAATATCTAATCAGGTAAATGTTCTGTAACGTGTTGCAGACTGGAAGTACCCATGTTTGTAGAGCAATAAGACCACAGTGATCTCTGATGAACCATAACAAATACTGGTTTCCTTATGTCAGCAACCCAGAATTGATCGTGGGGCTTTTGCAGCCCTAGCAATTGCTGTCAACAACTCCAGAAATAATAAACTACACGTGAGAGGTATTTAAAAATCCCAAAACCAACAATGCGTTTTATTATGGGGAACTGGTGCACAGCTTCTTTTATATTCAATTTGTGATGGCAAGAGGTTTAGTAACATGTTGCCTACAGTCATAACCCAGAATAGACTTGCCATTTTCTCACAAGTCCTTTTCTGGAATAGAAATCACCACGTGGGATATTATGTATGGAAGTAAAAGAATCTATAATGTATTATGTATGTAATTTCTTGTGTATAAGGATATGTATGAAATATTCACTTCACACTTCTGTTGCTTGAGGGCTGGCAGTATGAGAGATGCAATTCAAGGGAAAAAAAGAGTAAAAATAGGGCAATGCTGAAGTATTTTGTCAGTTGTTCATATTAATTTTTTTGGTCTTAAGCAGCACACTGGACCCCCTGGGGACTACCAAGCCCTGACTTTTCTCAGCAGTTTGAATCTCCTTTTTCAGCAAGTTATTACACAGCCAGATTTTCTGACAGCACCCACAGCAACAAGTAGTTAATGCTTCTCCTCCACTCTTAATTCACCCCATTGTGTTTGGGATTGCAGGGATGGAAATGATCACACAGTGAAATGCTGCAAAATGCAATCTCTCTAGACACAATGGTGTTGAGTCAAAGGACATGAGGCACTTATCTCTGAAACCCCTTGCTTTCATCCAAACACTGTTACTTTAACAGCAGATTTTTGCAGTTTAGTTTCTTTTGGTTTTACTTTATGACATAGAAAAAGTTGGAGGTTCATTTGATGCTCAAAAAAGTTGCTACATGCCTTCATTTACAGGCTGAGATGGGTTTCTATATGAAAAAAACTATATACCAGAAAAGAAAAAGAAAGAGGAACAAAAAGGAAGCTGGATTTAGTACCCTTGCCTTTTGCATGTCATTTTGGGCCCACAGAGATGTGGTCAGAGAGCGGGAATGAAGTGGTTCTAGATTTAGGTCCTAGCAGAACACAGTTCACATTAATGAAAGCTGATTTACATGTTAATAATTTGCAGCAATGATTTTCTTTTCTAAGTGTGTTAATTTCTCTCATCCCTCAGTACAGTTTTTTAGATGCCAAGAAGATTGGTGTTATCAGCCCTCCCAGGATGAGCAGATAACACATTTTTCTCTCTTTGGCTGTCAGATCACAGTGAAACTGGCTTTTCTGTTACAACATGGGCATGTTTATATGAAGTCAGGTCCCATACAGAGTACTCTCTCAGAATAGGACAAATCATTCTTTGCTTCTATATCTGTCCTTTGAGGTCTGGGCAGATGCCCTCAGGATGGAAAACTAAATTAATTGTAGAGCATACGGAAATACCTCTTATGTTGACATAGAAATATACAGCACTCATGTTAAAACAGCAACAGCACAAAGAAAATTATTTTCTTACGTGTATTTTCTGTGTCATGTAGCCCAAGCTATGTCCTGCCCCTAAACAGATAAACACAGCAGTCAGCACCTATATGTGCTTGGGGATGTACAGAGATATGATCCAGCCTGGTTCAAGCACTTCCTGCATCCATGGACAGATTTCATTTTCTGCAGAAAGTCCCCGCCATTTTCATATGGGAAAATCCACTTGAAATTCCCAGCCTCTCAGGGGTTCCCCAAGGTGGGTGTCTTTGCAGTTTCTTAACCCACAGTAACCCTTTAGGGACATAATGAAGTCCTATGTAACGGTGGATGGCTTGAAGGAATGCCTGTTCTAATTACTAATTACTTAATAAATGTCAATTCAGTAATACAATACAAGCACTGATTTATGTTATAAATTGGCATCTGCATTTCATAAATAGTTTCAATTTAATTGCTTATAATTGCTGCACATCTGAAAGTTACACAGTGCAAAAAATGCTGGACTGGATTCAAAATATATTGGCATGCATGCGATTACTGAAAATGGGGAGAAAACCCAGAGCAAACATTTAATTCAGTATTTGCAGCACTGTAGTGTTATCAGCCTGCACAAATGCTATAATTGTCACTTGTAAAAAGACCAAAGCAAAGTGTTCTGGAATGAGAAAATACGTCTCACATGTCATGGCCTAATCCATCAGTCACTGCATTCACATGTAATCTTTGCCCAGCTGAAGTCAATGGTGTTAGTCATCAAACTGGGCTGACAGGGCTGAATGGAAGTGATAAAAAATAAAAACCTATTAATGAGAATTTTTAGTCCATAGGTCTGATCCTGGCAGTATTTTCTATTGGACATGCTGCTTACTCCTGTGAGTAATTGAATTTGCTCTCATTATGCCTGTTTGGAAGTGCCTTTCAACACAACTCTGGTCTTAACAAAACTCAAATGTGACAATCCAGAAGACACAGCCTTAACAGCCCTCCTGTCACACACCTGCAGCCCAGCCTCCTGCAGTTATCCCTCAATACTCAGAAACATCCCAAGATCAGAGGCATCTCCCTTCCTGACAACTGTGCCAAGGACACGTCCACCTGGAGGTATGCCCAACATGTTTCCTTCATACTCAGTGTGCCTGCTGCAGAGGCGATGCTTGTGGGGAAGCAGCACTCTACTGTCCCACCTAAAGCTCTTCCCTGACATACAGCAGTGTTGCATCATTCAAAGGATTTCGGTCTGGTTGGAAGTCTTGCTGTTCAGATAATTTATCATAATTGTTAAACAGAAACACTTCTGTGTCAAAGCAGAAATCACAGAAATCACACAGTGTTTACAGTTTGTTTTAGTGACTTTTCAAAGGGTGAGGGTGCCAGAAACAAGCCCAGCTGAAGCCCTTCCCACAGATGGTCTCCTATGCTCACCTCTCCCTGCTGCGTGGCTCACTGTCCCCACCTCATGCTGCTGTCCCCATGGCAGGGCCTGCTGTAATCACAACCTCTGAGTTAAATATAACCTCTCTCCTTTTCCTGAGGGTGTGTTTTTAACCTGGACCACGTCAATGATTCAGATTTCAGGACAGCCACTCTGCCAGACTGGCATGGCCAAACCAGGGTGAAGGCTGTGGTGGGAGCAGAGAAGAGCAGGCAGGGTTGATCATGTGTCATCATCTCAGAGTGATGCTATCATGGTTTCCTTAAAGACTTCACAACAGGATGCTGCAATGGGAATAACCTCAGCAATGTTTATCTCATTTTAAAATCTTATCCTTTCTTCCTTCTACTCTTGTGGAGTAGGGAAATTCCTCCATGTTATATACAGAGGAGAAGAAAGAGGCCCTGAGGATATGTAACCCCACTGATCTTGGTATTTAATGCCCCCAGGATACTTTTGCCCTGGAGGATACAGCAGCTCCTCCCCACTGTAAATTGCAGCACTGGCTGGGCTTCATGTGGGCTTTTCTCCCAGCTGCTCTGGGGGCTAACTGAGCAGCCTCCACACACTAACCTGTTTGGACACCAAACACACTGATGAGAAAAGATTATAATATCAGTGCACTTGGGAAGAAAAACTATGGAAGTTTTCCGTAGAAGAGGGGAATCACTTCTAGTGAGATGTATTTTAAGAGCATCCACAGAGTATTTTTTGAAAGCCATATGCTACTTATTCACATGCGTATGACAGAACTCACATATGAGGAGTTATACGGAACACAAACGTAGGTGTTGCACATTTCATATATGCATGTGTTCGTAGCCTATTCCCAAATTCTGTTTCAGAAATGATTCATTACACATACACCATTTTCAGGTTCAGTATTTGGTTACCTTTGGCTTAAGAAAAATGCATTAAATTTATGATTAACCTGTTCAAAAATATGACGGATCTAAAACTTTCTTATTGGTAGAATTACAATAATTTCCTTTATAAGAAGATAATGTCAAAGCAGGACTAAATCTGCAACATTATTCAGTTTGTACGAGCTGGGGCACCACCAGATTGGAACACCATAAAACAGCACAAGCTGACCCTTTTTCATCTCCCTTGTACTTCATTTATTTTCCCTAGTGATCACAACTCATGAATTCCAGGAAAGTGCAGTTCTTCTGCAAGTTGATACCATGTACTTTTCTTAATTTGGCAAAAAAATGGACTCTCATCCTACCAGGTCTAAAGCAGAGTGTGAATTTATATGTTGTAACTGAGACTTACTGAAACTCCGAATATATTTGTAGCAATCTCAGGGGAATGTAAGGGATGAGGCTACTGAAGCAGGAGAGGAACGGCAGCCCTTGCTGAGCAGCCAAAGCAGAGGTCTCCTGGCCACAGACCTGTACCCAGTGAGACCCACACAGCAGATCCTCAGCTTTGTGGGCAGCAGGGGATGCTCAGCCAGGGCAGTGACTCCCACACTCCTCTGCTGTTGCTCTCAGAGAAAAAGGCCTTCCAAGGGATTGCATTTGAAAATTTTTGACAGGAAGAACAAGTGCCTGAGCCAACTATCTTTTGGTTGCTCAGGGTATAACCCAGAAAGTAGCAGGCAATCAGCCAAGATAAGCAGGTGACTGCCATGAGAGGACACATTTTTTCTTAATTCACAACTTCCTCAGGCGTAGCTATTTTTGACCACATTTAGACTGTAATTCTTGTAACCATTTAGTTACAGATTTCCGCTTTTAAATTGTCAACCCTCAGAAAAGCTTAATGAGCTATAGAAGGACATAAACTTTGAGCTTTTCCGCTGGTGAAGCAAAGCAGAAGGTAGACAAATCAATGGTTTGAGCATCTCTGGAATTATACTGCTTCTGAGCACATGAAGACAGACCTCTCCTTTCTAGTAGTTTCTCTAGCATAAAAATTTGAAGAAAACTTTTATATTCCATGGAAGTTCATCACGGTGCTTTGCAAGATCTTGCTCTACCTCTGGTCAAAGGCCCAGTACTCTCAACTTCATGAAAAACATTTAGCAGCTATTTGAATGCTACATTAGAAGGAAAGACAAGATAAATTACTCCTTCAATCATAAATAGAAAATACTGTTTCTGTATTAAGAAGAGTGGTTTAAAATAAACAGTGTACTTTTAAAAATGAAATATTATTAACCCTTAATTGATAATAAATGACGTAATGACATCCTCTCTCCCCTACAGAGAAAACACAAGTAGCTTTCGTGTGGTGATCAGCAATGCAAAGAAAGTTTAAAGGCAGTTACTGAATGTAAAATACAGCAGATAAGTAACATACCACTTTAAACTGAAAAGAAAAAATGTTTGGAACAACAGGGAAGAAAAATAAGGAATAGTCCTTCATGCCAATACAGATGTGAGTTAGAAAGAGAGTAGCTGATAGGAACACTTCATCACAAAAAAAGTGAGAATAGAAGAAATCCTTAAACAATTTTTAACTTTCCCCCTTTTTCCAAGCAAGAATTAAAACCAAGAATAATCTTAGTTTGAGCATTACTCAACTGCATTTATAATCTTAAAGTACACTTCATAGATCAGTTAAACCAGCACCACTTCCAAATGGAATGGCTCTGGATAGCAAAGGGACTCCATCATGAATCTGTTACTGAGATGTTCATTTAATTCAAATAGGAAAGGCAAGAGGAAAAGCCTGGCTGGCAGATTTATTGATTACATTTCACCAATGACCAGCAAAAGGCAAGCACTCTCAAAATCCCCAAAGGTGATCATTAGTACTGAGTAACTGTCACTAAACATTAGCACCATCAGCAGACTGGAACTAAAAGGAAGTGTGATGCTTTAAATGTGAGGCCCAAGAGGGATTGCCTGTGGTCTAAAGAAAAAAATGGGACATCTTACATCATGGCACCTGTGTTTGAGACAAATGAAATGCTTTATATATATATATAAAATACATGTAATACATATATATATATTCATGTGTATATAGAGAGACATAAAATTGGTCTAGCATAGTCAGGCAAATTGGGCAGGTCTCCCTACTATAAAACATAAAATTAATGTGTCAAGCTAATTTCGCGGTCCACTTGCCTGGAGCTGATTAGGACCAAATTAAACTTGGTCCTAATCAGCCTGAGTGCTTTGCAGGTAATACAGAAATCCATGGGATATGCTTATTACTGTAAAAGCACGTGCACATTATCTGCAAAAGAAGTAAGAAGAGGTTTACCAGAATAATGTGTGGTTTCACACTTTGTAATGCATTGTTAGCTCACCTATTTTTGGTAGATTTTTATTTGAAAGTCCCATGTTTCCAAGGCACAGCAGAACCAGACATCAAACACATGATTTTTTTATTTTTCTTGCTTGAATTTGATCTTATGATCCTTGACTTGGCTGAAGGAGCACTTTCTGTATTTGAGGCAATGAATTTAGATATTACAGGAAGAGAAGGTATATGAAGGGTTTTGCCACTTCCCATTAGCTATCTCCCCCCTTTTTTTATCACAT
Organism: Climacteris rufus; assembly: GCA_013398175.1. Lineage (NCBI taxonomy): Eukaryota > Metazoa > Chordata > Aves > Passeriformes > Climacteridae > Climacteris > Climacteris rufus. The sequence continues at coordinate 165,486 of VZRZ01002082.1, read as the reverse complement.
CTTGTGATTCCCGTATGTGTGATTTTGTTCCATGGGAAACAGCAGGAACAATACCTTTTGTACTGCTGGCAGACAACTGCTTCTGATATAGATACACTGCTGCCTTTTGTGCACTTGAAGCACCACATCATCCAGAAAAAAGAGTCTATTTGAATTCCACCCTCTTGGTCAGTCTATAGCCCTCACTCTGAACACAATATCCCAATAGAGAAAGTTATTTCTTGCAGTGACCCAACACCAGCCCCTTTCATCATGGGGCCACAACAACAAAAGCATGATGCTGTTAGAGGTTCTTCTTTCCCCAGAGGTACCTGGCAGTCACAGCAGAAAACAGGAGACATGGGAATGGCCTCTGGGAAGGCACATTCACCGAAAGCATCTAATCACTCCGAGCCTTCTCCTGCCTTGTGACTCTGCATGAACAGGAACAGAGACACTCTATCATCCTACACAGAGGGCTGTCCACAGTATGAAATCCAGTAAGCATTAAGGGTGAGAATTTTGTGAGCTTGAGAGACTTGTGTCTCATGAAGCATGTTTCAGCATCTACAGTAAAACTTGAAATTAGGTGTGTAGCCTATAAATAGATATCTTCCAGACAGTATGATCTAAAGAAGCAAAAGGAAGATGAGCTTTGGGAAGACTCAAGTTCTACGGGGCAATGAATAAAGAAAGCCAGCAGTGTGGTTTCTGCCTGCAACATGGGACACAACATCAGGGATAAGGATTCAAATTTGCTGCTCTTTAGTGAGGTCACTTGAGTCATTTCAGGGCACTCTGCTTCCCTTGTCCCACTTCCCAACAGTTTTTGTCCTTTTTTTCATCAAAGAAATCAATCTGTTCAGATTTATCTGCCCATCCATGGATCAGGTTAGGCTCGTGTCAGGGGGGCTATGTTGCATACCTGGCAGCAGAGCTGTGCTGGGTGACCTGAGTCACTGGATGCTGGCAGCCCCCAGGCACTACTGAGATCTCATTGCCTGTGGCACCCTTGTGAGCACTCAAGCATGACGTCTTCACACAATGTAGGCGTGGGACATCTGGGAAACCTCTGCTACCTCCAGCCCATCTGCATCTCTCAAGGAACAACCTCTTGGGGGGAGAAGCAATGAGGCTTGTTAACATCAAGACACAGCTCACATGTGAGTGACACAGCTCATATGGGCAGTGTCTGGTCATTCCTGACCTGGATAACAAGTTCTGGATGTGAGACTCCTGCCTGAGTGCACACTCCTGCAATCTTTCTGGTAAACTTTATAGACAGTTTGCACATCATATAGGACTCTGCTAGAAATCTTTAAAATCAGGGTAACAATGAAGACAAGAGTAGGTTCACTAAAATGCAGTGATTTACACTGGGGATAGAACAAGCTCTGCAAGGTCCAGCTCAGTTGTCTTTGCCTGTCTTACATTCTATTTTCCAATTCGTATTTCTAGGCTTCCAGCCCTAGAAAGATGGATAAGAGACAGCAATACAAAAGGCTCACTTATAAGCCAGAACCTGTGTTTAATTTTGTATCTGTTTCAATAAGTTAAGGTTGAAAAAAGGACCACTGGTTCAAAAGAAAAAAAAAGTATCTCCATTTGATCATCTTTTATTTCAATGTGTCTTGACAGCACCTCATCTCAGCATTTAGATGATGTTCTTAAATTGTGGCATTTTCACTCACTTTTAAAAACACATTATTTCTGAATAATGAACTCATGTTTATAATTGCTATAACCTTAGAGAAAAAAAAAAGTAACTTTTCAACACTTTTCCATGTCTTATCCCCATATTTCCATATTGCACATAGATATTGGCAATTATTATGTAAGTCAAAAAGGAAAAGCAAAATAATTTACATCATCCATCACAGCTCCCTTGCATGAATAAATTACAAGACACCATGGTGAATCAATCGCAGGGAAAAGAGCAATCTGCATCAAACACTGTATTTGTGTGCATAATCTTTTTAATATTTCCTGACCTTGTATATCAAACCAGCAGATTGAATTCCATGAACTTTAAGTAATACAAAGCTGTTTATCCCAAAGTCCTATAGGGAAGCTCTAATCTAATCAGTTAAATTCAGGACACAGCCATAGGAATAAAGAGAACAGACCTAACTCAGCAAAAGTTACCAAATCTGTTTGCCATTCAATTTAGTTTGCAGAGACAGTAAGGTCTTAATACATGAATCATCTCCTAAGAATATATGGATAACCACATATGCAAGAGGACGTTGTTGCTAATACTCCAACAGTTGTGTCTAAGGATTTGTCAGTAGACTTTTGCCAAGAGACCTTTTTTTCACAGAGGATTCACAAAATATTTGCAGGATGATCCCACAAGGATCATCGAGTCCAACTTTTAAATGAATGGCCCATACAGAGGTCAAACCTGCAACCTTGGTGTTATTTGCACTACACTCTAACCAGCTGAGCTAATCTCAGGGTCACATTTGTCTTTTTTGAGAAAGAAAATAAGCGCTCATCTGCTCTTCTCTTTTGGAAGTCATATTTTTACTTTACTGTCAGTCTCAGCTAACAGAACAAGAAGTTGTCCAGGATGAACCCATTGCCTTCTTGCTTTTAGAGGCTGCCAGTGCTCCAAGGCAGGAAGGCCTGGGATGGGAGAGTGGATGTGAATGAACTTGTCATCTTCAGAAAGAGAAAAAACAAGTATTTAGTCAGAATTGACCAAGGGAAACACATTTCCCATCTGTGAGCAACATCTATACAAAGAATTTACATGTGAATCTGAATTACTGCAGTTTACTTCAGGGCTTCCAGAAAAGTTAGTGATGCAAAACCCTCTACAACAGTGATCTCTCCATCATGCAGAAAGTTTGGGTGCCAAGACAGGCTTGCACTACTGCATAAGTAGAAGCTGCATTCATCTACTCTCTGCAAACGCGTCATTCTCTAGGGAACAGATCTTAGATGGTAAAACTTCAGCAGGACTCTTGGCTGCCTTTCCTAAGGGATGCAGCATATGCCTGCTCTCCTGCTGATCTTTTGGTATTTTCTAAAATATACATATCCACCGTCATTTTTTCCCCACAGTTTAAGCCTCCTTTATAACCTCTTCCTACAGGGTCATACCTCTGTAGAGACTGTTATTAAGGGGATTCAAGCAGGCAGACTGAAAAAGAAATAGAGTTAATTTTTGATAGGTGCTGCACATATCCATGGCCTATCCATGCTTCAGAGGGTTCCTGAGTGATGACAATAGATGGAGACCTACAAGAAAAATGACTTAGTCCTGTTTTACTGATGAAGGAGTGGAACACAGTAAGTGGTAACTGCTGATTGACTCGCTCAAAATCATAAAGGAACTTCTGAGCACATAAAAATTTGAATTCAGACCACTCACACTCATGGTAAAATATTTTGGTTTAGAGCTTTGGTGGATTTCCAGAGGTAGAAGAAAATCTGATTTTTCTTTTTCCCTGAAGAAAAAAAAAGAAGAATTTATAAAACTCATGAAGTCTTAGCAATAGACACAGAATTGCCTATTGTGGAAAGAGTCACAGCCTTACTATTTGTTTAAAAATTCCTAGCTGTTTTTCATCTAATTTCCTTACCGTTTCCACAAGTGTGTTGAATGCACATTATAAATGTTATACCCTTGTCTCACACCCCTGCTCTATTTTCCTTCCTCTCATATGAACTAAGTGCCCTACATTTAATTTACCCCCTTACAAATTGGCTGCCCTTTCATGTCAGGAGAGAAAACGCCCACTCAGCATAGCTTGAAAGGAACCTGTCTGTGGTTGGGAGGGAAAAGTCGAGGTGCTGCTTTAACTAACTGAATTAAATACAACTAAAGCTCAGAGCAGCTGGCAGGTTTGATTTGGATGTAGGATGCTGTGAGATAGCGATAAGTGAGTGCTCAGGACCAAAGGGAATTAAAAGGCTGTACTTGGGTTTAATGGAGTCACTCTCTTTCTGTGGTGGATCCATTAAGGATGCCGTGCTGGCACGCGGCAGTGCCTGCACCACTTACACTGCAAAAGGCCAGCTTCAAATGAGATTTGGGCTCCAAAGGACATCAGCATACGGCTCTGGAGGGGGGGGGCAGAAGAAAACTCTTGTTTTGCTCTCCTTAGCCACCTCATAGCCTTGTAAAGGAAGGGACAGCTTCTGCCAGTTCAGAGGTTTGGATCCTGCTCTGGAACACATGGGAAATATCTGCCAAACCACCCAAGAGGTGGTTCAGAGAGTGCAAGAAAAATCACATTACCCTGAATGAGAAATGTGTCTCTATTAAAAAAATCCTTAAAACTTTTAATTAAAAGATTTACAGAAAACATTTTCTTCACCCATCTTTTCAGCTTATTTAATAGTGCATTAGACAGCAGTTTGTGTGTAGTTTGTATTCCCTTGCTCTCTCCTGGTATTAGTATTTCTCTTGTTCATGTAAGCTCTTCCCTGAGGAACAATGAAGATGGGAAAACATTTTTAAAGATTATGATTCAACTGTAAAACCTCTATTTGTCAGTGTCACCAACAGGCAGGTGTAATTCCTGAAAGTGTCGTTCAACTCTGCTTTCTATTAGGACTAAAAATGTAAATGAAACTTTGATTTCATAATTAGTACCATAGATTTGACACTTGTCTGCCTCTGGTAATGAGGAGAACTTTCCTTACATTTGCAAAATACTATGAAACCTCCTCAAGGAAGATGTTGCAGAATTGAAAAGCTGTGACTGGGTGCTATAATACGTTATGTTTCAAATGAGCTACCCAGCAAGACAACTCTGCAGGCAGAACAGGCTAAATATTCAATTTTAAGGCTTTTTAGTCTTCCTCTTTTAAATTTATGAATTTTCCTGTATCTCAAGAATTTAAATTTTAAGTGCTGGAGCATGGAAATATTGGTCACTAGATGCTGACAGTGTTTATTAACATCAGCAATCCCCCTGAATGTCACAATTTCTAACTAAAATTAGTTAGAACACTGAACATTAGAGTAATTATCATGACAATGAATTTGACAAGCCACATTTCCAAAAAGCAGTCATTACAGAATCCTTGGTCTTTTGCTCAGTTCAAAGTTAATCTTTAATTTTTTTTCTTTTGTGTATATATGGCAATCTAACTTATGTCGTAAAACCACTCAAGAACATGTAAATATGTTTGCTTCCTCATGCAGAGAGATGCGTATATATGAATAATTTTCAGTAAATTATGTTCCAAGGAAAAGGAGAAATTGTTTTGACTAATATTTATTAATTCTGAACAGAGAAAAAAATGTATTGGGTTAAGTGCCACATAATTTGACTGATTATTGATTTCAAAAGGAAAAGCACCAACTCACATGAGACTGTACATGTAGTGCAGGCAAAACCAAGAGAGACTCAAAATAAAGAAAAGAAAAGAAAGAAAACATCTCTCCAAAGATGTTGACCCTCCAAGCAAATTCAGACTACTTCTTCACTTTTAATTTATCTGATAGTTTTTCATTTGTCCCCTCTTGGAGGTGAGGTCTGCATTAAAACAGCAGCCAGTAATTCCACCTGCAATCAAGATCCCATTGTGTCAAAAACTATTGTGTAAAGAGACACTTTCACCAAAAATGCCTTGGACAATGTCACCCATATGACTAGAACCTAAATGCCTTGGTTGGTATACGTGCCTAGGTGAACAGTGTAAAAATACAGGCTGCATTTATGCAATTAGAGATTGTAATTATGCAGTGAAAGCCATGATTTCAGCAAAACTTCTTGCTTTAAATGGCCGGGATTATGGCCACTACTGCACTGTAATTGGTAAAGATGAGAGAGAAAAGTATTGGGAAGGTGTGATAGTTATCCCTTTGGATGCAATTATTTTAGTCTATAACAAAGATGTGTTGTTACTTATCTGTAGGAAGTTCTTAACGAAGTTTTTATACATCAGTTCTAGAAATTGTCCTGTTAGATATTTTATCTGCTGCATCTAGATATCAAGATATTAATGGCTACTTATGTCATACTATTCTCTAAAACAATGAAATTACAGTGATTTAAGTATTTCACTGTAGATCTGTATTAAAAATAGGAAGACATGAATGGCTGTCTGACATTTCATAGCTTATCAGACTTTTTAGATGGCCATTATTTTCACTTCCATCAGAAGTGTCAAGACTTCCCAAGATAGAAAACATGCAATTTTGCTCTACTTTCTGTAATCATGACAAAATAGATTTTCAAGGAACCTTTGTTGGAGGGGGAAAGTGAAAGCAGGTGAACCTGGCACTGTTCACCCAGAAGTTATTTTGAAAACCTGGATACAACCTCCTGACACATAAAACTAAACTCTGCCTGCAAAATAAGTGACTTTGGCTCTGACTAATTTAGTAAGAGCCAGCGGTATTCAGGACACATCCAAACCTGCTCATATCTTTTGGGGCCTGAAGATCTCAAATTAATGCACAAAAATTTAAAAGTCTTGGCATTAAGCGGGACCATAATGAAAAATAAATTTGAGAACTGACACAACAAAGGATGTTTTCTAGAAGGCTGGATCTGAAATGGCTCTGCATATTTAGGTGTCTTTAGGTATCAAGCCTGACCACTGCCACTGCTGTGTATTTAGGGCTCTGATGGTGGCTTTTTACTGAATTACCCGTAATTTAAGGAAACTGTTCACTCCTGCCCTCTCCAAGAGGTTGCCAACCCTTTGCCAGAGCAGAAGGGAGCAGGTGCTGGTATCCTTACCATGACAGGCATAGCCATCACAACACTGTGACCATCTGCTACCAAGCCAGAGAATGTTGTAATCCTGATTTTATAATCAAATGAAGGCCCTTGAAACAAAGACTGTAGTGTCCTTAGGGCAACGCACAGATATTTCCTGGTACCTGGGGGTATGGCTTTGGAAGGAAAACACATCCCACAGCCATTATGGGGTGATGCCTTCGCCTCTTACTCTGCAGGGCAGTTCCATCCAGTGCTTTGAAAGGCCACCTTCTTTCACAGAATCTGGTCTGTGATATTCAACTTCCATAATTCTCTTTTCACGCCAACACTAAAGGGATCCTGAGAGAGCTACCACAGACTATCTTTTGTTTCAGAACTGTTGTTAAGCCTAATGTGCTAACTCAGTGATATAATTACAGATATACTAGTTAGAGCTCTGTAACAACCCTTGGGGATCTCTTGTTACACAATATAATTGCTTTGTCTGATTATTTTTATATTATTTAGCTTATGAGGTATGAACCCTGAAGTATTCTATAGGAATCTCTGGAATTATTTCATTTTCATTTAAAGCCAAATACTGTCCCACCAGCAACAGTTCTTCTCTACACATTTTCTCAGAGCTCCCACAGCAACACAGATGTGCAGACAAGAACTATGAACTTAGGGAACTAATACAGTGCAGAAAGTAAAATTCAGTTAATAAAGCAATATCTGGAAGAGTCCACTGTAAAACAAACCTTGTTTTCCATAAGAAATAGAACTGCAATTTTCCAAAGACAGGTCCACAAATACAATGCCTTCTTTATATTGCATTAAACTTGATCACAGGAAAAGGAAGCAAATATTGAAGTAGCAATCTGCTACTGGCAGCACTTCTCTTAACTTCTGCAGAATTATTCACTGTTCATTTTGGATAGTGTAAATGTTCAACTGAATCTTGTTCTTATCTGTGTTCTCAATGAGCTTGTAAGACAACAATAGATTTTTTTGCACAGTGTCTGAACATTTTTGTCAGATGCAGCTATACGTCACGTGAAAATGTTGATTTTTGGTTAAGTATTGAAAAAGTTTATAAGCATCTGTTTGTGGTATTGAGTGGATATTCAGCCACCAGAAGTAGTTTTATAATACATAGAAATATATATAGTATATTTTATTTAATTTGTTCATTCTGGAATGGTTTCACTCCCACCACTAAGGGCTCCTGGTGGTATCTTTAAATTAAATTATTATCTATAATTTCTTCTTCAAAGGAACAGTAATGCATTTTCTCACTGCAGAAATAATCAGCAGTAACAATGCAATATCAAGTTGCTACCTTTTTAATGAGCCAAGAAACAGAACCATTAATTTATTGTACCTTCTCATGTCACAATAAAAATACATCCATTTTTATTTTAAGTCAAACGCACTGAAATTGCTCTGTAAAAGACACTAATAAACATTTGATTGAATTAATTAACATTACCTGTTATTTCATTTCTCTTGATGAACTACAGACCATGAAGTCCAGCACAGTTTTATAATTCCTAAGAATTACTTTAGAAAATATAAAATCATAACATTCCAATTAGAGAATTACCTGCCATTTTCCTGTTGCTTAATTATACCAATGATAAAATATCAGGAATGCCTAGGCAGAAAAAGAATAAAAAGGCTGAAATTCTTAGAAGTTTAGCGTGTCCATGTTTTACAATGTAGCAGTAAAATACCAAAGGCCAAACTTTAAAAAGCATTTTGGTGTCTAAAGGTGCTATGTCTTATGAGTAATGCCCCCTTAGTTCAGGATATGTTGAACACACAGTTCTGAAAACATGTCTATGCCATCTGTGTCTTTAATACCCTATATTTAGTACTCTATAACATCATTATGCTTTGAAGCTAAAACCCTAATGCACCATTTCCATCCTTTTTCCTCTTCCTTTGCTTCAACTGCTATTTTATGTTTTCACACAACCCATAGGAGTCTTCTGTGTGGTCATGTAGAGATGGCCTCAACTGCCCATATGTGTCCTACCAGCAGAACAGGCAGGAGGAGCCCACCTGGAGGGTTTGGCTGTGAAATAGCACACCATCACCAGGACACTGCCAGTCTCACATATGCCCATTAGCAGGTGTACAGATGTTGAGAGCATTTTCTCAGCAGAAACCGAACGCTCAGAGGTCAGGTACAAGCGAAGGGCCCTGACCCACATGCTCAGCTGCAGGCAGCCAAGGCAGCGAAGACGACCCTTCCTTCCAAGCCTTCCCTCCTGCTGCCTCCCAGCATGACAGTGGGAGGGAAAATGCACAGCTCAGAGGAGTCTAAATTTGAACAGCTGAGCTCAAATGAGAGCTTTTTACCTCCTCGGGGTTGCTTTATAAAACTATTTGTCTTGTTTTTGTTGAAGATGAACAAAGCAACAGTGAGAAACACCAAAAAATATTTCAAATTAAAACCAATGCTTAAGTAATTTTATATGAAATTTTGTCCACTGTTCGTTCATTCTGATACAATTGCTTTTTCATCAGAGCTTTATGAACCCCTGAGAAGAAAAGTATATAGAAATACTGACAGAGTAGAATTATTTGCAACTTATTTACCTTATTACTGAACATGCTGCTTTATATTTTAAGAGGCTTCTCATTCATTCTGATTCATTCCTGATTATGGTCCATCAGTTTTTTTCTATGTATCTTCTGTAAATAAAATGGAAATATGTTTGGAATCTGAAATCCATTCATATTTACTTAATCCAGTCAAGCCAAAAATAATTGCCTTAGCAATCTAATAGCCTCGCAGAGAAATATGCCACGTTCATTTACATGATGAGATGGGAAAATGGATTAAGTAGGGGCTGATCACTTTGGGATAGCCAGAAAATGATGGAGCCTCCAGACAACCTGAACCTTTTAGGTGCAAGGGGAGTGACCCAGTGCTTCTGCTGTCTGTTTAGGGGCTTCTCTTACATAGTACACTTCCACCCTGTTCATAGTTTGCACCTCACAGCAGCTCATACAGACCCTGGCGCAAAGGACTATCTCTCCCAGGAGTGGTTTTACTCATGAAGACCCACTTATCCTTGAAACCAACCAGACCAATGCCAGGAAGATGTATTAGTGAAGGACATCTACTTGTTTCTTTCTGACCCCCACAAATATGTTTCTAGACCCATTGTATTACTCTCATTTTGGAGAAATAATCATGAGTAAATTTATGTGCAACTTATGTGGTGTAATTTCTGCCTCAGCAGCCACTCTAAAGCAAATGACTGACGTTTTTTCTTTTACTCTCTTGGTCACAGTGGCTACACAGCCCTGGTGGAACAGAGGAGCATGATGTAACCCTTTGAAACATCTGCATTTTCAACTATACAGTGCCCTGCACACCAGTTCACCAATTATCCCAAACCAGCCTTTTTTGTCTGGGACAGCAGGAATCCCATTACTATGAATTCATGGAGAAAAGAGAATTTGCCCTGAATTGGCCATAATTTTTTTCTGTTGGTACCCAAGCTGGAGAAATGTCCCATCTGAGGTCTGAAAACTCCTGGGTGGCCTTTTTTGTCTACTGTTCTACACACCTTTACCACCTGAAAGCTCATTTGGTTCAAACAGATGAGTTCACAGAGCTGGCAAAAAAATTTCTGCCACTCTGGGAAGCTTAAGTACTCCCATGCATGAGAGGCAAAAAAGTAGCTGATGTGTGAGGTGACATTCAAAGCACTGCTGCCTCTGCAGAACAGAATTATTATTTTCTGCTGGTGTTCTCTGCATGTGAGCTGAGGCCCCGAGCCAGGCTGCTGTCTGTGACAGGGAAACAGAAAGAAACATGAACATGTTTTCATGCCTTACAGCTGAATTCTGCAAGGCATGGCACGTCTTTTTGGAGGTCATGAGCCTCCCCAGCTAGGTCAGATCAAACACCTTTGGGGTTTGCACTCCTGAGGAGAAAATATGTTTTTTTATGATATAAATGTCAAAGAGCTATGGCCTGTTAAAATGTGTTACTGCCTTGTGGGTTATTTTACAGTGACTTTAATTATACTCCATCTTAATTTGAAAGCCTGATTAGTGCACGGTTCAGCTGAAGCCACATTGCCTGCCCAGCTGTGTGCAGACCCATGTGAGTGTGGATTTCAGAGACATGCCAGAGACAGCAGATACTGAACTACAGCAGGACTATCTCACACCTCTACCAATTTAGTATCCAGAAGAAAAACTAATAGCCTCTTCTGCTCTTTCAGACCCCAGGATGTCTAAACAAACAGCTTAGATGCTAGAAATCCCATTCTGACTTAAAACTACGCAATTAAGCCAAATTTCTCATTTCTGTTGCCGTATTAAAGGTAAGAGATTTATATCAACAGAACTCTGTCATTTAATGACAAACGAAGAGTAACACAGGAATTTAAAGCTGTGGTTGATACATGGTGGTGTGCTAGGAACAAAAATATGCTACTATTTGTCGTAAAGGTTTAGTTTTCTTATGCCAAGGTACAGTACATTTTTGTTCATTAATACCGAACAAACATTTGTTTCACCTGACTTTATTCCCAGATAGTGCAAACTGAAGCAGAACAGAACTCTAGATCACCTTCAATCAAGCCAGCTTCTCAATATTTATGTTTTCAACGTTAAGGGAAGAATATGCCAGGACTGCTTAACAAGGACTACAAGCAAAACAAAGTAATGTATTTCCACCTTGCTGTGACACACAACTTTTGTTAGACATCATGTACTAGGACTAGTATGATATCCATGTAGTTTCTTCTTCACTCCAGAATGCACTCAGGTTATTTTTAAATGCCTGGTAACAAGTCTTTGAATCATTGCTCATTTTTCACAGGTCTGCAGCTCCACACATCCAAGTTTCCTTACATGATGACTTTTGCATATGTTAGATACTATTTGTGTTAGATACTTTTTATGCTTTCTGAGTTACCCCCAAACCTATTTTTTTCCATGTGTGTATTTCTTTAACTGACCACTTTTGAGCTGTCTGTAGCCATGGAGTCCTTAGTGTTCACCTGTGCCCCATCTCTTATCACCCCAGGCCTGCATATCTCTATGCCCATCCTGTTTCCATCTCTCAAGGCATCTGCTACTGTGCCAAGTGTGCATTTTTCTGCATGACATTGCTCTGTTAGAGCTATAAATATCTTATTCTACACTGCTATACAAGTGCTACTTCTTATTCTACACTTCTACTATAACTGCTTGTTACTGTTATCTGTATAAGGCTATAAGGTGCACTACACACAAAGAGAAGCTAATACAAACAATTAGACACATGTACGTGGTCAATTAAAGAATTTGCTGTCACAGGTAAACCAGAAAAATAAAAGCTGCAAGCGCATCAGGAGAAGTTCAGTTAGACTAAACCCATCAAGCCACAGTCATGAGGCCTTAAAAACTCAATACAGAGTCTCTGGCCTGTTATAGCCATGGCAGCACCTCTTACAGGGCTACATGGACAGTGTCATCAAACTGTACTGGGCAAAAGATGCTGTGAACTGAGAACGGGGTAATACCACAGGGAGATTGATCCCATACACTTTTGGCATGTCTACATTTCCACTAGAAAGAGTGGATATTTTTCTTAAGGAGAAATACTTTTTTTTAAGTATACAAGGTATATAAAAGAGCGAGCAACTTGCAAGTAGTCCATGTTAGAGAAAAAGATGATACTTCAGTCACCTGGCATGTTGAGTCACTCAGGCAAATACAAATCACCTTGGTAAAAATATTTCTTGAATAACAGTCAAGTTATGACAGCATGAAAATTTAACATGTGATCTTCACTTTCCCCCAGGTAACAGCAAGTATTACTGAACTGGAATATCACATGTATCCTTTTAAAAATAAGCTGACATTTGAAAATTGCTTTCAGGCTAGGCTTCAGACATTTTGGGCCTAGCTGGGTCCTAAAAATTGAAATTTGCCTTTTCATGCTGTCAGCTGTCCTTTCCTGTATCCCAACCTATATCCCTTTAGAATTGAGTCCTCAATCCAATACCTGGCCCCCATTTCTTCCCTCTTCTGTCCTTCATCACATCCCCATCACACTCATCCCCAGGTTCCTGCCTCTCACAGCTGCTACCACATGTCCCAAACTAAGGGCACAGGTTTTAGCGCAGTCTCTGTTTTAGAGCAAGAATGATGTGGGAGGGAGTAACCCCTCAGCTCTGCAGCTATTTGGGCACCCTTTGCACCTTCAGAGCACAGTTCTCCCCTCCTAAGGATATGACCAGGTAAACTGTGTACATGGCCAGGCACCAAACAATAATCTGGTCATGAAAATGGTCTTGATGGACTCAAAAGGCCTGCAGGGTCCCAAATAATCCACTGACTTTTTTTTTTTTTTTTAATCTAAGACAGGCTGTGTCTGTGTACTTTGCTATTTATAAAAGATAAACAGGATCTATCAATCTTGTGCATAATAAGTATGAATTAAATAGCACTGCACAACTTCTCACATGCACAATATAGCAGAATAACTATGCAAATACATTATCTTATCTATGCAGTCTCATATGACCTGCTTATCTTGTGACTATCAGTGTAGTCATCTAAGCCCTTACATGTGTATCAATATGAGCAGCAAAGTCCCTAGTGGAGCTTCACTGATATTTCCTTAACAGCACCTTACACCTCAGTTAAAAAAAAAAAACAAAAACAAAAACAACAAAAAACCAAACCCTAATTACCGGTGAACTTCAGTTCTTCAGTTGGAGAAAAAAACTTCTAACTTTTTTTCCCTCAGTTCATAACCTAACATCAACACCGAGTCCAGTAAACAACCATGCCATGAGTAAACCAAGTGTAAAAGCTAACTGCCAAAGTGATCTCCACTGGTGCAGATTTTTGAGAAAACCGGAGACCTGTCACAGGCATCACCTGTGTCAACATTTTATTTCTCTTTACAAATTCCAAAACAAACTTAGAACATGTGTAGGACATCAGACCTGCCAGAGCTGAGTTTCTGCAATTAGCTGAGTCGAGATGGCATGGAGAATGCTGGTGCTCCAACTCTAACCCATCAGGGCAATCCACTTTTTAGGAAGGGGAACCCTTGCAGTAAAGTAAGCATCTGCACATGATGGATGATCTGAAGCCTTAGGTTGTTCAATTTCACAGACACCATCAAAATGCCATCAGTCATAGCAGTTTTCAGTCATGACATCAATCCAACCCATACTTTAGTAAATTTTAGCAGAAACAATTTGCATCCTGAATTATCAGATCTCTGCCTCTCAGTGCCTATGATACTGTCACATTTTTCACTGAATTGCTTTGGAAAGAGCAAATGCAAAACTTCCTGGAAGTGAAATGAAATTGTGATGGCTTATGCTTAGACAGTAACTTCTAGCAACACTCTGCAAGAATTTATGGCTAAAACTTATGTTTCTGTCTGGTTGAAACAGTAACTAGTGAACAATTTTCAGTGAGAGTGAATGTCCTAAGCCCTCATTCAGACAGAATGAAAGGCTGGATTTCAGCCTTTTTTGGAAAGAACAAAATCAACCTAAGCTGTTCTTCAAGTTTTATGGAGCTCAGAAAAAAGAGGGTTTTTCATGCCAAGATCAGAACTAAATGGAAGCATTGCAGAAGGTGAGTTTTGCAAAATCTGTTTCTCCTGTGTCCTGCAGACAAGATAAGCAGGGACCTAGAAGACATAAAGATGAGGATTTTCTGCTGACAGTATATAAAGTCAGACTGCCTTGTGCCTTAGGCTGGACAGGCACAGTTTCAGACCTGGCCCAGAAGGTGGGCAGCCCCAGGGGCAGGTATGCTTTTCTCATTTAAGGAAGTGAAGTTTGTCTTCACATCTAAGCATCACAGCAACAGCTGTGATGAGGCTCGGCAGGTATCATCTGTCCTAATTTTAATAAGGTGGTTGTGTCTAGAACTAAGTCTCCAAACAACACAAATCAAGGCAGAGCTATGGGCTTTCACATACCTGTACAAGTTGGTGGCACCAGCTAAATATCTGTCTCATTCCTTTTACACCCCTTACAATCTTTTGGCCACGAGAGGCAAATGCAAAAGTGTAATCCCAGCCCTACTGAGGAGAAGCACAAAGCACTCCAAGTCCAGCAGAGTCTGAGTACCCACACAGAACTTGCAGCTTTCAACAGATCACCTGAGCCCTCTCTCCTCAAGGCACAAGAGCTAGCGCTTATGGCCTGTTTCTCCTGTACTAATCTGTGTTTCAAGGCAGGGTATTGACCAATTGTCCTTGTACAGCTTCTTCAAAACACACACTGATTCCCCTTGCTTAAGATTAGCAGCAACTCTCAGAGAAACAAACCCTTTGTCTTGATAGCAACACCACAGTAAAGCTGCTTTGCTCCACCAACCACCCCTAATGTCTTCAGAAAGCTCCTGTGTGTTCCCCTGCCTGATGGATTTGTTTCGGCTTACTGGGATAGGGTTAAAACAGTCAGGTATTTTTGCCTACTCTTTGAGGGCATGAGAAGACGTATGGGTGTGCCTCATAGCAGCAACAAAACTCTCCTGCAGTGGTCAGTGCACAGGTAGATATTTTAGAAGAGCTTTCTAAAGCTGGGAAGTCTGATCAAACTGCCAGCTACTCCCACCTCTGAATTTTGGGGCCAATTGATTATATCCACTTTTCTAACTCAGATCCTCCCATACAAAAGGCCATGTCATATCTGATGGTGCTGGCACAGAGCTACTGTTATGGTCTAAGGATTTAGTTTGAAATGTCTTCTGTTCTAGGGGATGGAAATGTCAATTCATATCCAAAAGTAATAAAACAGAAAAAGGAAATGAGTGCTCGCAAATGCAATAGCATACGTTTCAATTTAACATCATTATGAATGCCTTTGGCTGTAGGTTCTTTCTGGTTTATAACTTTATAATTAACAACCTCTAAAGACAAAGCAACACACACACACAGAGCTTTAAATAATTTGGTATGCTGAATTTCATTTTTGTAGAAACTTTTAGTAGTTCTTTGCAACATATTCTGGAGTATATCATTACATAAATTCCTAATTTAATATAATTCCTGAACTAAAACATAGTCTTTTTTTAAAGTTAAACTTGATATAATATTTTCCTGAAAGCTGTCATCTTAAAAATTAGTGGAGTTTCAATTTAGCTGAGATATATTGAAAAAAAGAAGAACCTTGTGCTCAATTTTAATGTGTTTTTCAAGGTCTACTGATATTTTCTGTATTTGTTTTTGGCTGGTAAAAGGAAAATGAGATAGAAAAAGAAAGTTGAGCTGGGTGAATGATTCATAAAATTAGTTTGAACTTGCCTAAACAGGAATTATATTCATCCCAAACCTCATTTTTCTACTGAATGTTCAAGTCTGACTTTGAGCTACACTACTCCTTTTTGTTTTACCCCATGTCACTCTAAAATACTACTATTCTTTGTGTGATTACACAGAATAAAATGTTTCCTTATTCATACAGCAATTTTTCTTTCACACTACTTGAAAGGAAAGTCAACAGAACCACAATGATCTGAAAAAAGTATGAGAGAGACCAGGCTTATTTACCTCTTGGTAACTAAAATTACAATATGGATGGTTGTAGATGGCAAAGAGAGTACTGATAATCTCAGCTCTTTTCCCCCTGCACACAAGAGCCAAGTCTCAGAGTTTCCAAATGAGCTACATTCTCCTGGTACTCCTGGAAGTAAAAGTTCAGGAGTCCTTTTTGAGTTCATCTCATCATTTTTTACAATTCTCTCTTAACAAAGCAGTGCCACAAGCAATATGAGCTGGCATTTCGGTTACAGAAACCACGAGAAGTTGCCTGTGGAGAGCACCCCCACAGGAGTAATCCCTGCAGATATGCATGGTGAATCCACCTGCAATGTTTGGCCAACATTGTCCACTTCCCAGGACTCTTTATGGGTTCTTTAATCAGAGCTTATTCACTTATCTTTTTTCAAGACTTTTACCAAACATATAAAATTCCTGAAATATTTCTATTCTAGGAATTGTAATGGCCTTGCCAGACTTCATTAGGAAGATGACAGGACAAGGGCAATGGTTTCAAACTAAAAGATTGTTTAGACTAGATATAAGGAAGACATTGTTATGATGAGAGTGGTGAAACACTGAAACAAGTTGCCCTGAGAGGTGGTCAATGTCTCATCCCTGGAGTGTTCACAGTCAGGTTTGACGGGGCTCTGAGCAACCTGGTTTTGTTGAAGATGCCTCTGTTCATTGCAGGGGAGTTGGAACTAGATGTTCTTTAAGATTCCTTCTAAACCAAACTATTCTGACTTTGTGATACGTGTGAAAACTTTTTTGATAAGTGCTGCACCAGAGAGAGCAGCAGAGAGAGAGAAAATGCTTATCATCATCATTTTTAAACAGAGAAAAATGAGAAAACTATCAGATAAAAGACAGTTAATAAAAATAAGCAGAAGATTAATTCATTATATTAGTCCTCTGTAAATAACGTTAGCTGTCCAAGTATTAAAATGAAACCTATATAAATGGAAGGAAAGATGGCTAAGACATCTTTTGTTCTGATCCAAATGCACAAAAAGATTGCTTTCATGCTCATGAAGGAAAATGTTTCAAAGGTATGGTGAAGGATATGTAATATTCTCCTTCTATCCGGCAGACTCTGGACAAAGATGGGATATTTGGATAAAGTGGTTTATGAGAGCATGAAGGACATTGAGGCATGGGGCAGAATGTACAGCAAAATTATGGTGCTGTTTTCTTCCAGTGTTGATTGATCTTGCCAGTAATTTCTAAAATAATTCTGAAAATCTAAAATAATGCCAGCATCAGGGGACTGCTTGAAACAAAGCCAAGGACCCAAATCAAAGCCTTTGGCAGCTCACTGGACACCTCAGCCTTAGTTTGGACAGCTCGAGGACAAACATTCCTGATGAAAACCTTTTCATAGTGACTTGTCTCTCCTGATACTTTGATATTTAAAGAAGAACATTCAGACTTAGTGAAAGGGAAGTGTTCCAGGCTTTCCAGTGCTGTTTGTTAAAAATAGAAGAATTCACACCTTGAATCCTGAGGCTGGGACTAGAGATGTTTACTAAAATGATGAGAATTTGATTCTAACCAGTTTGCAAGTTTTCCATCAAAGAACACCTGGTAAAGGCAGCATAAAGCATTCATGGCATGATCAGGGAGAATGACAAGTATGTTGGTAATTCATCACTTCAGAGTGGTGTTGGCTCTAGTCCTACAGTCTAACCACATTTCCAAAAGGAAGCAGGTGGATACAAACCAACAAAGAGCCTGAAAGTGAATCCTGGGAGGGACCACATGCACGGACTGTCCAGCCCTCGAGCTACCAAGTTACTTAGGATAACAACATGGCAATGGTTCTGCAAAAGGACTTGAGACATCTTTAAACAACGATGGATAAGTCCACCTCCCCACTCTCCAGGAGACTCCCTCCACATATGCAACCTGCCAGCAGATTCAACAACCGAAAAGTAAACCTGACTCATGGCTATAGTACTGGGTAAAACACCAAGTCGGCCCATCCCTTTGCTGTTGCCAGCAAACAGAAAGACACAAAAGAAGAAATGCTATGTGACTGTCAGGCCCTTCAGGTTCATGTTCTTGCTCTCCAAAACCCTTAGGAAAAGACAGTCATCTGACATGCAAGCAGTCAACACTTTGCATTAAGTAGCTATCTAAAGAATGATTTTAGCCAAAAGTGATTTGTGCCCTCTTTCCTACTGGTAAAATGTCAAGCATGCCTGCTCCCAGAAAGTGATGAGCATGAGGTGTAAGAAAGAGAGAATGAGAAGAGAGATACAGGGAAAATTGGGCAACCTAGTTTGTACTCATTAACTGAGGAAGATGTAGTCTCCCCTGGGATATTATTGGCAAAATGGTAACTTCAGAAGCAGCAAGAAAGTCTTAGTTCTCCTGTGACTAATGCTGGGCACCTGGCCAAGCTGCCACTTCTTGTCCAAGTAAGCCTGGATCTGCATGTCCATGCCCTGAAGAGAAGCTGAACTCCACCTGCTTTCCTGAGGAGAGCTTTGATTATGCAAGCCCTTTGTTTCTTTATAAAATATAAAGAAAATATGAGCTTGAATCTTGCCATGACTGAAGTCTGCTGAAAATAAGCACAGGGGAAAATACATGCATCTTGTCTTCATTTAGGCTTGTATTTGCTCCAGTCTGGTCTGTGCATGTCCCTTTCTGAGTTATGGTACTTCAGCATAGATATACTGAATATTCACTGAATATACAGTAGAGTTGACATGAAATTATTCAGATAATTAGTTGCCAGATCACTTTCTTAGCACAGGGTGAATACTAAAATACACACTCTGCAGAAATTTGAAGCGAAAACCTGCAGTTTGCTAGCAGTAAAGCTCTTGACAAATGCCCAATGCTTCCTCTTAAATACTAATAATGTTTCACTGAAGCTTTTTGGTACATAGATGGACAGAAAAGGAATTTCTGTAAATGAGAAGAAAATCATGATACTTATTAGCAAGCAAGGCTCTAAAAATCAATTCCACTCTCTCAAAGTTATGACTTCTCAGTACAAAAAATTGAAACCTTTTAAATAATATTGATTGCTATTGTTAAACTGTGAAAGAACAGATTATCTACTCATGCAAATAAGGAGAAAAATAACATCCAGATTCAGAAGAGTTATACAAAGAACAATTCTGCCCTACTGTAAGAGGTTACAGGAAATATGTCATTTATATGTTTTCTTCAATATGCTTTCTGTAAAAAGAAATCAAGCTATGTGCTACATCATAGGGACTGTATGGCAGCAGCGTCTTTGTTAAAAATATCCCAGTGACTGCTGTGGGGCTTAGATTGCATGATATTTTCCACACATATTTTAGACCATTATTTAAAAAATTCTTATGTAAAACATTCACAAGAATTCCTGACATAATAAAATTCTTGTTAAAAGCACAGTTCAGTTGCACCGAATATTCCCCAAATCTCTTCCAATTTATGGCAAAGAAAGATAATTACAGGAATTTTATTAGTCCTAGTGTGAAGACAAGTGAAACTAAGTGGTTTGAACCTATACATTCAAACATGAAAAATCCATTCTAAAAATGTGAACATTAGCAGCTGAAGGAAGGCTTACAAAAATAGCTCCTAGTGTGGACCACAAGGTTTTCATGTGAGTAATTAATTTTAAACAAAAAATATTCGGGAACTATTCAATAAAAATATCAGAAATGTTCTTCTTTCTCTCTTACATGACGTATACTCATCCTATTGGTCTTGCCTCCTTGCTCCTGAATTCTCATCTCTCTCTCTCTCTAATCCATTTGTTGTGGAGAACACCAAAGAGTACCACTTTTGCTGATACATGAAATCCAGAATTCTACTGACTACTTACCTGCATTTTTCCTACTTTGAATTTGCATTTCTTGAGACACATTTAGATTTTTTAAAAAATCAGACATATTTCAAAGGAGTACTTAATAAGGAAATAAAATTATTTGGTTAAATTAGAGCAGTTTTGATTGGAGACCAGAATAATAGAGGAATCAATTTGGCTATTACTTGCCTATAATGCTTAGACCATCAAGCTAGGGGGAAAAGTAACATTTTGTGAGGTGACCAGTTATTCTGCTGATTAAAAGAATATGATTGAAGAGTACTCAATACTCCCAAAAATAGTTTGCAAATTTTCTATATATTTAAATGCTGTTAGCACAACATTTCTGATAAATTTGGAAAATACACCTTGTATACTTAGAGAAGCACCACTTCACTGTAACTCATATCTGTTTGGCTTCCAAATTTAAATTAATATGCAACAAAGGGAGCAGTGAGCTTTCCTAGCAGGGCAGGAGGGGATTTCAGTTTTCCTGAACTAGTGGTTCATTGTGCTTTGCTATGAAAACTCTATCATGTCCTTTCCTGTCAGCCAGAATTTGTCTTAAGAATGTTGTCATTTCCATCACAGACATGAAAGCCAGTCAGTTCATTTTGGAAACAAATTGTGCTGATATGCATACACCAAAGATGGAAGGTAGTAACTTGTTAGTAAGGCACAGCTTTTTGCACAGAAGCCTCTTGCAATGTAAAAATTAATTAATTAGCATCTGAGAAAATATCTCAGTGTGGGGCTCAGTGGTCAATGGAAAGCATTCAGGGACAAAATAGTTGGTCTCTGTTTTCTCTGGGAAAGCTCCTTGCACTACTGTTCTTCAGCCATTTCCACTGTGCAGGTGACCTTGTTCTGTTCTTTCTGAGTGCGCAGCCCTCACTGCTGTGTTAGGGGTTAATCAATGGCAGTGCTCACCTTTAATAAGGTAGGAGATAAATTTTGACTCTGGGGCTTCAGTGTGTGTCTGAACACACATAGGGTGGCAATTGTCTAGCTCTGCCCTGACAAGTGGATATTTTAAATGGATTATTCAATCCATCTAACCAATTAAACTAGAAAACCCCAAGAACAAAACCCTAAATTGCTAATCCAATAGAGTTACTCACACAACGGCAAAGAGCTTTGGAGAAGTACCAAGGACAAGTTAAAATGATGAGTCTGTAAACCCCAGAAGGAGAGGAGCTTGTGAGTTATCCCAACTGGTACATTTCCTGCAGTGCTGCAATTTCTGCAGTGAAATGTGAGATGCAGGATCAAAAAAA
>VZRZ01002082.1:64629-144189 GCA_013398175.1 Climacteris rufus | reverse complement strand
AAAAAAACCAAAAAAAACCCAATGATGAATCTTTGGTGAAGCAAAGCCTTTCAGACTTTGACAATGAAGGAACAGAGAGCAAGACAAGGGAGACAAATTCCAGTTCCATTGCTGAGTAACATGCAATCCAGTTCATGGAGCAAAGTGGGAAAGACTTCAATAGGACATACCTGTCAGACCTGTTAGTAGGAATGGAGATGTTAAAGTTGGTTCAAGAGAGAAGAGATAAAATAGAACAGCAAAAAGAGTGGCAAAATACATTATTTAGCTCGGTGGCAAAAAGTTTTTTTAATATCACATTTCCAATCTTTGAACTATTTTGGCAATACCTTCTTTGGCTTATTTGTCACTTGTCAGATAGAGAAGAACTTATCTCCATGGCAACACATTATATTAAATGTAAGAAGCAGAATCTATCTATTTATCTATCTATCTATCTATCTATCTATCTACCTATCTCAGCATCTAAGCTTATTTAAGGTCATTAAATAGTAACCCATAGTAAGAGGGGAATAGGGACCTGTACCTGAAGCATTTGTTCAAGAAAAATAAAATATGCTAGTAGATACCAACTAAAAATTGAATATTACCTACATTTAAGAGGCAGAAAACATTATCCAAACAGATTTTTAAATAGGAACAACTTTCTGGGTAGGGGAAGATCTGCAGGTCTGATCAGTGTTCTAAAAGTAGTGTGCAGTGTAGAGAAATGAGATACTGAGACACTTTGTGTCTCTCAGGAGGTAGGATAGGAGGAGCAGAACGGAGAGAGTTTTCTACATCTGAATACAGGCAAAGGAATGAAACATACACTGAGTAAGAAAAAAAAAGTGATCACACAAACTGGGATTAACAGCTAAATTCCTCTGCTGGTGTGTGGCTTTGACTTAGTCTCAATTAACTATGACTGGAGGACATTTAGCATTTACATGAATGGGCACATAAATCAGGTGAAACCTGGGAAAACTGCACCAAGACAGCTCTAGAAAGAATGGCTCACATACAACAAACTCAAAAGAGTTCTGAAACGAATGGCCTCTGGTTGTAAGCAATCACACAAGGAGTCTTCAGCTGGACAATTTCTGTACACTAATGAAGTAATTTATCCAACACCTTTTTTCCCCCTGTTGTTCCTGGAGTGGAAACCACTATGTCTGGCTCAAGAAATGCTTCAGCTGCTGTTCAGTGGCTAGTGAGAGACTCTTCAGGGCAGCAGATGCTCTGCCCTCATGTCCACAACCAGCCATTGTCAAAGACACAGGACTGAGCTTCATGTATCTCTGCTGAGAGCCATAGGGACACTCCTAGTGTTTTGCAGTAAAAATAGTACTCACAAATATCAGTCTCTTTTCATTTACAAGACCTGTATTTCTTATGTGTACATCCCCTTTTATGCTGCAAAGGAGTATTACTGGAGTTTGCCTCTGTACTGTGTACATCAAAAGATCAGTTCAAATGTTACTATGACAAGCTGCTCCCTAACAGTTGCATATCTGAGGTACAGACACTCCTGCTATTGCAAGTCAGTATTCCCCATTCAGGTGAGTGTTTGTGGCTTGTGCTTGGTGAGCCAAAATCCAGCTTCTTATGGTGCTCTCAACTCACGGCAGACAGGTGTGAGCTGTGTGTGCTACAGAGGCTGCTAAATACTTTAACTTCCATGTTCATTCAGTTAGCATTCAGG
The DNA here is from genome assembly GCA_013398175.1 of Climacteris rufus. NCBI lineage: Eukaryota > Metazoa > Chordata > Aves > Passeriformes > Climacteridae > Climacteris > Climacteris rufus. Next base: position 142,505 of record VZRZ01002082.1, on the reverse strand, counting down.
ATAAGGTTAAAATGTGTTCTTAATCTGTCCAAACTATTTTGCACAACCATGATACCCAAGAAACATGAAAATTAATTAACAACTTTCTCCATCCACTTGGTTCATTTTCACGTGCTTAATTGATAAAATTTCTTTAGGCTTTCTATCCACAGTAGGCATCAGGAGATAAATGAAAGTATTAACATGAATGAATAGGGGCTTGTTCAAAAGAGTTCACTCTTGCTAAAAGTTAACTGAGCAGGAAAACAAAGACAATAAATGGAACAAAGGCTCAATACAAAGTGAATTGCACTTTCTCTGTTCTTGCACCTTACAAACTGGTGCTGGGATACCAATCACTGGGAAAAACTTATTTATTTAGTCCTCTAGAGAGATTCCATTACATTGTCTGGTGGGAAACAGAAAATAGAAACATAAAGCACAATAGGAATGAACAGAAGAGATACTTGAGTGATTTTCAGTCAGCTGAAAGCTGACGTATCCCACTCTACCATGGGGAAAACAATTTTGGAGACAGCAACCTTGGAGCCCCAGTTACAGTAGTTTCAGGAGTTGCTGAGTTCACTCAAAGCTGTGCTGTGCTTTCCCCTGCTTGTGGCCACCAGCTGCAGCAGCATCTCTGAAACGGGTCTCCCCAGGTGTGTTTTTTACCAGCTGGACTGTGATGCTGAAAGATGCAGCTCTAATGGAGCCTGAGCAATTTACTGTCACTCATACAAATGCTTTAACGTTTGTGCTTTGTGCATTCCTCTGGTGGAGTGAAACGTTTGTGAGCTGGGTGTCTCACCTTTCATACTCTGCTGCTCAGGACTCACAGTGGCCATAAAAAGGTAGGCTGAAGACAGCGTGAACCAATTATGCCAGAATAATTTTCAAGAATAAGGAGAACATTCAGTGCTGTAGTGATCCCTCCAATTAATAATGGCTGCAAAAGAAATCCTACTCATCAAATTAAATCAGCACTATCTTCAGACCCTTTTGGTCCTTAAATGTAACCAGCATTACATAATATGTCCCTCTATTGACACAATTCTATTCAGGAAAAATATGACCTCTCTTTCCTTTAAATCAAAATAATCATGTAATCACTTTGCCAAAGCTCAGTCTTATTAGACAGGAGCAACACAAGAGTTACAGCTACTATATTTTCTGTGTCTGTCTATAACAGTTGCATGAAATTAATCTGTCTGAACAAGAAAATTTTGACATTGGGGTCTCAGAAATGTAAGTCATTATCAGATGCTACTGTCATCTTTTCAGTATCATTGTAATTTATTTAGGAATCTATACATGACCATATTAATACTCACAGTAGTCTGCAGGCTGGCGAAACGACATTGCTTTTCTCAGGTTTTCATAGGTGTTTCTCTATGGTATAAGCCAAAACAGTCAGGAGACAGTGTATCCCTGAAAGATCTTGCCTAAAGGACAGCGTTTTGATGGAGCAGGGAGGCGAGACAAGGCACTTTTTTTTTTTTTTTTCCAATTGTCTTCCTTCAGCTTCTAATTCGTTAAAGGAAAAATGCCAATATTCTTCAAAAGTTCCAAGACAATTTCTTCCTATCTTAAAACCAGCTATATGACACTTCAAAGGAGTTCTCTAAAGCTGATAACCTGCAGGAAATGACAGCAGAGGACTAATGAGATGCATTTTTTTTTTTTTTTAAGGAGGTGGAATTCACCGTTATTTGGGGATTTATGCCACAGTTCAATCCCATCTCATCAGACAGACTAATTCTTTCTGCTAATATGACAATAAATTATAAACATACATAATTATGACCACTTTAAAATAGTGCTAGGTTATATATAACATCAATAATCACAAAATACAAGGATGTGACCTTCTGGATGACCACGCCAGCCTATGACCTGTGTCTTTCTTTAAGAGCATCATGCTCTAAAAACTACGATGCATAAACATGGGTACCTTAGAGAATTCAAATCAGAATCCAGAAAGACTTGTGCCTAGAAAATATCCATTTTTGTGTTGCTGCTGTGTAACACATATTAACCTGCACAACAGGTGTTATGCAACCAGTGTAACAGTGCAGCTGTATCAGCATACACAGACCACTCATGTTTGCACAGAAGAAAACATTACAGGGATAAGTACTGGCCTGGACATCTGTGAGGATTCACTTAATGTATTTTCAGGGTGAGATACTGGAATAAATATTTTAGCTATGTTGCAATGCCTAGAAATGTAATGTTCTATGGCAGGGTGATTTTTAGAGCTATAAAGAAAATGAAGAGATGCCATATATATATATATATATGGATAAATTCCCTTATTCTTCGAAACTGCTTTTACCTCAGTATTTTCCAAGCAATATTTCTTCATTGATCCAGGATAAAATTTTGGAATATTTTTAAAATCCATAAATAAAGACTGAAGTCTGTTCACCTTGCTTCTAAAAAGCTTTATGAACAACTCTAGAGGTTTTTTTTCCATGAGAAATCACATGAGCTTGCAATTCTCTTTTTTTAAAAAAACCTGCAAGCATACATCTTGGGATTTGGTTTTTTTTAATGTACATTTGCAATTTCAAAATTGACTGTGACTCTTACTTTTTCCTGGAATATATTTTCAGGACAAAAGTCCAAATATTTTCCACAGAATCACAGTGTCATTAAGGTTGGAAAAGACCTTTAAGATCATCAAGCCCATGAATACAAATGACAGAAATCAGCACTTGTGCTTTCAAAAATTATCCTGCTCTAGGGGAATGTGTTCCTGCCCATGGCAAGGGGCTTGTAACTATATAATCTTTAAAGTCCCTTCCAACCCAAACCATTCTACAATTCTATGATAAAGGAACTACAAATAATTATATTGCTGTTATGCAACATCATTAAATATCACCATACAGCCATTGGAAAGACAGCTGCAGTATTCTTGAAAGTATTCAGCCATATAAAGAAGTGTTGCTACTTTGATACATCTGCCATTAATCAAACTGTGATTTTGAGGAACAGCACACTAACATCTCCACCACACTGACAGAGAGCAGTACATATCAGAAGAACATGCCAGTATTGTCTCTCCCCGCTCCAAAAGAGGGTACATCAGTTAGATTAATGGAAAATAGTGTGTTAAATTCTACAAAGTACTTCCACTAGTGCCCTTAGAAAAATCACTGTGTTAAGTCCCTATTCACAGAGCAGCAAAGTCAAAATCCTTGAACAAAAAAAGGCACAGGGACAGGGCTCCCTGAGATGCGAGAAGAAAAGCAGGCAGCACTGAGAAGCTGTTCTCACCCAACAGACACCTCTTCCACAACTCTGCTGCAGAGAAGAGGTTTCTCAGCCCTTCAGGGTGTCTCCTCAACACATCTGGCTCAGGCAGGGCCACAGGCAACATCCTGTGGAATCACCTTGGGAAGCTCAGTCCTGAGCAGTTCTGCCTCTCTGCAGTGGCCACCCTGCCAGACCGACCTCCCTCTTGGGCACAGACGACTTGCTCCTTCATTTCTCCCAGTTTGTTTATGGGGAGACATCCAAAGGTGGCACCATTGCCCTGCCACCATTAGGGCTGGGGGGCTCGGGGCTCCCTCCCAATGGTAAGGACATCACCTTTCACATTGCTCAGCCCTACACGGTACAGATCCAAACCAGGTAATGACAGGAACATTCAGCCCATCACTATGGTTTGGATGGTGCTTGGTGCTGTCTGCACTATCAATTGTCCACCGTGGGGAGGTGAAAGCATGGAAAAAGATTTTAAGAGTCCTACACAAAGCAGCATGACCTCTTTCTTTAACAAATGTGTTATACACTTCCAGAAAAATCACTAGTTTTCTCCAGTCAAACTAGATTAATTTTCCTTTAAAGCTATTTTAGTTTGCTCAAGGCATCTTAAGCACCCTGTGTAAATGAATTAGGAATGACAGTTTCTCCAGTAAGGGGATAGGTGACCATGTTCTTTTCTTGTACAGTACATACTTTGTGAGAACAAAGAATAAAAGCCAGCATGTTATCTGTATGCATGTTATTTAAATGGCTCTCTCCCCTTGCTTTGTGAGAGTTTAACATTCCCAGTGATGTGTGGAGAAAGACTTTGAAACATAAAAATGGGACTACAGATAACATAAAATTACTTCTCAGCAACAAATGCACATGTCTGCTGGTCTATAGATGTGCTAAGTAAAGCACAGTGAAATTTTGCAAACAAATTTACAGCATGTCAAAAGCTTCAGCGAGAAAGCAGATTGAGCAATGCCCTGTAATAATGGTACCTGTCCAAGGGTGCTCTGCCTGTGTTGCAGGACATCTACTGCTGCACAAGGACACAAATCTTAGCACCTTAAATCAGACAGACAGTTACTTGTTCAACAGAATTTTCCTGTTACCATTGCATGCCATATTCTTGTAATTCTATGACCTTTTTTTATGCCTTTGAGAGAGATTCAACAATTAAACCAGACTCTGGAAGTCCTAACAGGGTGGAACGTTTTCCTAGGTAAAGAAGATTTCTGCTTACCTTAGAATATTAAATAAATACTTAGTCTTAGTTCCAAATGTATCTAAGTTTGGACTGCATGGCATAAAGTATCCCCTCTGTCTTGTCTTCTGATGCACAATATCACACAGAGAGCATGATAGGCTCTCTCCCAGCATCTACAAGACAAGCTAATAATATGGCCAGATATCCTGGACTGATGGGTGTCCCCCAGGACCAGGGCATGCAAGAAGGAGGACACAAGGCAGTGACAGCAGAATTGTTGCCATGTGCTGTGAGGCTGAGACCATATGAATCAAGTTATCAGGGGGGCTCGGGACTGGCAAAGCAGGCTGGGAAACAATTTTCAATTTTGCTCCTTTCAAACCAAGTGAAGGAGAACAGCTTCTGCTAAGAGCTAAACAAACTTCTGGAAAGTATTTATGTGCCCAGTTTGAGGTTTAGCAGCCCCTGTTCTAATCAAGGGATTTGGGTTCCATGTAGCTGATGCTTTAGTTATGCAGTTACTCATTGCAGAAAGCCGTTGCCTTGGTAGCTGGGTGACCCAGGGGGTTAATAAAGTGAATTTCCACCCCAGAGATCTGTGATTCATGCTTGGCTTAACAGACAGCAGTAAATGAGTTTGGTGGTCTCAAACTAGCCCACAGACTCACTGTAAAATCCCAGCATCATTTTAAAGGAATTTATCATAGCTGGGATTTTCTATTCATAAGAGAGCTAAGACTGGAATAATAGGGTTATGTTTCAGGGCAGGATGAGAGACCATTAAGTAATCCTAGTATATTATTAAGTAATGTAAGTTTAAATACATGTGCATAAAGTGTCTGGAATTAAATAGAAAAAATAAATTAATTCCATTACGAGTTTAACTTTTGACCAAATAGTTGCAAGGAAAAAGTGAAACAGCCTTTTCCATAGAGTGTTGAAGACAGTGATATTCCTCTATGCATGCAGGGAAAGAGTCAGGCTCTCCAGGCACAGTAGTATCACTCCTTGTGGAAATGCAGTGCTTCTGAAATACCTAAAGCATTTGTTTTTAGATTTAGTCCTATAAAGATAATTAACTCATTCCTTCCAAGACATGTGATGGATTTTGAATATTTGTGTCAATGACAGTCCTTAAATGCTTGTTTCCTCAAGAGGCTAAAGGTTTAAAACTCGCTGTGGAGTGTTATCATTACCCCACAGATACACCACCTTCTGAGGAAATGTGTACTTTAGTCTCAGGTTCGTGAGCTCACTTAACATTGTGCATCATGCCAGAAGCAGAAACTGTAGAAAAGCTTTTCAGAGATAATTTTGAGACAATCCCAGAGCAATGTCAATATCCAGGCAGACACAGTTCTTTTGCCTCTTTTGGGGTAAGTATGTCTTCTGCACTTCACATTTGGTTTTCTGTTCTCCAAAGAGGCAGAAAGAAGGCTGGACTATGTTTTGCCTCTGTCCACAGCTCTGACTAGGTTACAAGATGACTTAAATCAGCATCATTCCACTGTGGTCCTTAGTTTCCAGATGAGGATCTGAATCTTTACTTACACTCTCAGCCAGTGAGAACTGAAGTCCAGAGCTGTCAGAGTGCCATCCCTAGGCACATTTATCGAAAAATCCAACAGGCTGTAGTACATTTTCTCTTTATAAAGTATAAACAGCTCATATGTTTATGGATGACAGTGGTACTGGAAAGGAGGTGAGAGGGAGAGATGTGGGGAGCGACAAATAGACTGTAAATTAAAATTAACTGCATCAGAAACTTGAAGGAAAGATGCAAGTTGGGTGCTGTGCACAGAAAATATCTTATTGCAGTCAAGCCTGACCCTGTTCCTTGAAAAGCATTTCTCTGATTTGTTCAGGTCACAAGTGGGATGGAAATGAGCCTCCGTACTGCTTCTTCACACATCCGGATTTAATAGACTTTTTTCCACTGATAAAAGACCACTAATGAGTTCATTTTCAAGCTATTAAATTGGCTAGAATAGCTAGTTCTGCTGATGATTGCACAGAGACCTGACGGTCACAGTGGGTTTTGTCTTTGGCTGTTAACCATTTGCTGTCTCAGTGTTGCAATACAAATGTTTAAGTAGAAAAGGAAGGGAAACCAAGCAAAGGAAACCTTGCCCTGTCCCTTGCTCCCCACCCATCTCTTTGTTCCACCCTTTCCATTTAGTGACACTGTCTGTTTCTCAGACGCCTGCAAACACAAACACTTCCTTCCCCAACAGCCATCGCAGCAACACCACCTTGTGATCCGAACAATTAGAAGCACTTTCATGACAACATTAGACTTTGGTTTTGGATGAGAGCACGATTAATATTTTCCTTTGTTCACTGAAATGTTTTACTTCAGAGTATGACAGTTCCTTCATTGGATCTCACACTTGTATTTTGACTGGTCTGGAGCCTGAGTCCTTACAAAATGCACACCTGGGCTGCCCAAAGTTACACACCGTTGCCTGAAGTCTTAAGGGAACAACTTATTTCCTTAGCCATACAAATGATTGCAATTAAGGCATCACTAGATGATTTCTCTTTTGGTTTAGATACATATCACTTGCACTATCATGGAGTCCAGCCGACTTTTACAGGCAAAAAATTAACTGCTTAGTTGCTTGGTGCTGTCACCTCTGCCCTCAGTGTTTGGGGGAGCAGGATCAGGTTTTCCTGACATTTGGCAGCACCACCTCTCTGTTCAGAGAAACTGTTAATGCAAATAATGTGACATACATTAGAGATGGATTTGACCTCAATGTTTAATATGTATATATATCCAGTCCAAGGAGACGAGAAATAGCAGCCACCAAGCAAGGGGGAAACCAGTGATATCATGTAACATTTTGGGTATGGTACATGGGTGAGTAAGGAACAGGCTCACAGACATCTTTGGAGAGAAACAGCAAAACATACGAAAATGTAGGGTATCCCACCACCGTTGTCACAAAATTTGCTCCCAAAGATGGGTGTATCAAGCGTTGATCACTCCATCAGAGCTTAACCAGCAAGTCACAATCTACAATTCTTAAAAGAGGAAATTTTTGAAGCAACCTTTTTTTTTTTAATTGCCTGACTGCAGCCACACCGTGTCTATCCACAGCATCCCTTGAAAGGGGACTGCAATCAAAGACCTCATCCAGAAAGGAGTTGCCATACGAGTGATGTGTCAGTGTCACAGGCTGTTTGTTTGGCTGTACACAACCACACTGCCTGCAGCGTAGTCACAGCCTGCAGCCTTCCCTACAAAGCATAGGAAGTATTTAAAATCAGCCTTTCGTCAATTAAAATCTTCACTCAGAGATTTAATTCATTCTGCTAAAAACATCAGAAGGCAACTTCCCCTTTCTTAATAGAACAATTACTTACCTCTTTAAAGGTTTCAACCTAGTACCTCTTGTTGGAACAAAGTTGTGCAAGTTTAAATTAACTTACAGGCAAAAAAATCTTGTCTTGCAAATGTTTGTAACTGCATCTCAAGAGAATGATTTTGGAAGCTCAGGACCTAGTCATCACCAAAATGATGGTGATCTTATTATGAACATGGCAACAGAAAGTCAAATAATTTTAAATGTAATTATGCTCATGACTGCATTTCATATGTGTTAAAATTTTTGTGATGCCTAATTTCAGACATCAGGAATCTGCTGATTTTTCTGTTCAGTGAAATTCTATTTTCTATGTGATGATGCAAGTTACTTGTGGATTAGTTGAAACTAAAATGTAGATTAGAATAAGTTGACACATGAAAAATTTATTACTTTTCATATAAAGGGAAAAAACACCTCTGAACCAAAAGCATTGTATTTTAGAAGATTCAGTAGGAAAGGAAAAAATGTTGATTGGAAGAAAAGATGGCTACAAACTGGAGAAATAATAAAGAAATGAGTAAAAATCAAAATGCACTACCTTTTCCTCATTTCTCAGTGCACACCTAAAAACTCTACTTCTGAAGAACCTTTGTCAAACATTGGAGCATCCATTTAATTCTCTACAAATGGTAATTTTCTAAGTTATGCAGGCTCACCTCACAAAAGCCACTTCTTCTGTGACCTATTTACTCAAAATGCAAAGCAGGGCCCTATGCCCACTGCTCTCAGAGCTGACAGACTGGTGCTCGGAGCGAGCAGTGCGCGTGGCTCGGTTTGGCTTTCCTGCCGTGTGGAAGCAGTGGCAGGAGAGAGGCTGGATCACGCTGGAGCAGACAGCAACGTCTGTCTTTTTGAGGTGAGTCCTGAGTACTACAATATTTTATGATGAATCTCAATCGTGAGGCAAACACTATTCAACAGAGGTAAAACATGTAATTGCTTCTCTAATGCTTATTAAAGAAATGGTTTGACAGAGAGGCTTTTTATCAGAGAACCTGCTATAGACAGAGAACAGTATGACCAATTCTCAGGTAAATGACATTGGGGGAGCTCTTAAAGTTGACTAATTAAAAAGCATTGCAATTCTATATGGACATTTCCAAAGTGAATTAAGCTAAAGCCAAGGAAGACCTCTTTCATTTTGAATAAGGGAATTGCATCATATGGTTTAACAATGCAGTTTAAATTAACACTTTTAGGCAATTTGGATTCAAATTTTGTAGTGAATACTGTATAGGCAAAACACAAAGTCCAGTTCTAGCAGTGCACTATAGCAATGAAATCTGTAACAGGTGAGCAAGATTTCTGTCTCCATGACAATATTGCTTAGGTTTTCTGTCTAAATACTAAATGGTATTTTGTACTACTTTCAGCAATTAAATGCAAGAGATACTATTTAAAGTAATGATTAGGATTGGAGTCTTGCATTACTGTAGAAGTCAAGAAATGTGGCCAAAGATTGTAGACTTCAACTTCTGACCACCAAATTGAAAGTGAGGCAAAATTCAGGAAAGAAACTGGAAAAGGTCAATGAAAGCAATGACCAAGAAAGGTATCATTACCAAAGCAGTGTGGCTATTGCAACTAGCCTCAGCTATTCTGAGACAGACAAAATGCTCATCATCAAGAAGCCATCAATACACATCACACTAACAGTCCTGTCTGGCAGCCTCAATTCCCAGCCATTGTGTTACAGGTTAATAATTCATCTCCTCTCACCAGTCAGATTGTACCTTGACTCTAAGCCAATTCATAACAAATGCTATTATAAAATCACAAAAACCTCAGGTTAATCTAATGTTTAAGAAGATAGATAACCAATGCAAAATTTTCTCCTTTCCTCTGGACTTCTCAAGGATTCACAGCTCTGTTTTTTTTGACATACAGTGTTTCTGAACAATAACTGAGTTGGATTATTCTTGAGGCACAACAGGGCACGATTATTTTTAAAAATGAAATACAAGGAAACCTTAGAAATTTCATTTGCATGTAATCAACATCCATTTCTCACAAATGCAATGCTCAGTCAACTGGAAGAAAAATGACTTTTAAAAGCAGGTGTTCTTTCTAATTATTGTTGATGCAAGCAAGTTATTAACGCTTTTGTGCACTGAGGTTTACAGTGATGTAACCTTGTTTGCCTGTCTGCAGACAACTGATAGAGAAGAGCACCTTTTGGTTTAGCCCCCAAAACTGGAGTTTAGCAACAAATAGTTCAAATTAGCTAGTCCTGCTCTTATATGAATAACATGTCATACCTTAACATACAAAGCTAATAACCAAGGTAAGAAGAGAACCCAGCCTGCCCTGCTGTTGCAGCATGGAGGGAGAGTGCCATATGAACAGAAGAGCAATGGTTAAATGTGCACACAGAATTCTGAAATATTCAAGTTGTTTATTTCTCCAGGCTTATAAATTTGATTACCATGGAGCACAAAGCTATTAAAAATATGACCTTTTATACTGTACAACTTGGCAAAAAGCCAAATAATAACTTTGTTTGAGTTGGGTAGTATGATAGAGTGCCTATTCAGCTGGAAATAAAATTACTTTTCTTTATAGAAAATTATACCTGGAAGACTAAATGTCTATCATGAACACAACACACATATGCAGTCATTAATTCAGACTCATGGCAGCCACTCTCAGAGAAGTAAAGGGACAACGTTTCTAGGTGTAGAAGAAAAGGACGTAGAATTCTGATTCTTGTCTGGCATTTGCTCTGTGATGGGGAAAAGTGAAATAAGTGCTGAGAATAAGTGATAAGACAGAAAAATCTCCAGGTTGTATAACTATTATGGCACTGATACTTCACAACTCCTTGTCTTGAACAAGCCATTCTATTTTTATGCTTTTTGATAGGCAAACAAAGGGAAAATATGAATCCTATGTTGATGTTAGTTAGACAGACATTTGATCCACTAAAACCTCTTCCACCAATAGCAATGACAAAACAAATAGATTTCAGTCTAGTAAGGAGCAAAATCAAGAAGATATGCATAGAATAAAAAATGTCTGGATAGGCCTCCTGTTTTCAGAATGCTGCATCAAATACTGTAAAAAAAAAAGAAATCCCAAGGAGACAGAAAATGGTAAGTGATAGGAAAGAAAATTATCATTTCAGCTTCCAGGTATATTTGGCATTAAAGAGGTCTTCTACTTTAATTAGACTATAATGACACATGACAAATACCATCCTTGAAAAAAAAATCCTGCATAATTACAATTTCCCCCTTACTCCAAACACTGTGATTAATTGTTTGACTCACTTCTATTTGTTTTGCTTGTTATTTATTTATTTATTTATTTATGGGGCCACAGTGAACTTTTCAACATACTATTTTTCTGTGAAAACAGTATTTCAGTAGAGTGAAATTTCAGTCTTCTCCACTGCTGTTTTTTTATTCTGCTTCTTTGTTTATTGTCATATGGTACTTTCCCCACAAATTATTTCCTTTGTTTCATATTTGCAAAAAAAAAGAGCATTCTAATCAGAAAGTTGTTATTAAAAAAACCTCACTGGAATATGCAGGACTACTGAAAAATCGTGAGTACAAGACGATTAAGATATTGGAATAAGGACTTTCTACGTCTGTGGAAAGTTACGTACACTCTGTAATTATCACTCATTCGCTAAAATTTTATGTCTTGTCTGAAAATTGAATTTCCAGTGAGTTGCATTTTTCTATTTATCTGTAAAATCAGTCACAAGGGAATCACACTTCACTTAAAGCAAACTATTAGGAGAGCAATGGCTATCTATCACTCTCCAAAGCACTATGGAGGAATGGCTTAAAAGAGAGATGACAATGAAAAGAAAACACCCAAGCATTCTTTACAGAGAAATATTGTCAATCTTATTTCTTGCTTTATTTTCTTGACTTTTCTTATAAAATTGCTTTGGGGTGTAGCAGTTACCTCAGAAAGTTAGACAAAAGTTGCACAGCATGTAATATCCTATCGAAATCAACTTTTCATATCATATGCTCCAGTTCTGAGGAAATTCAGCTGAGGAATTCTGACCACATGGGAGTTTTCTTTTCCATTGCCTCAGTTTAGTACTGTTTGTTGCCTAAACCCCAGAAATTTACATCTTTTCCGGTTTAAGAACACTAATATCATGTGCTCAAAAAATTAATAAATTAATAAATAAACCCCACAATACTTCAACACAGGCTTTCACTTTTTGCTGCAGTATCAGATCAGGTATGGAATCCAATTAAGCCTTCACCTTAGGGAACTTTTCATGTTCATATGCTCCCCAGGCTTACTATGAACTCTAAAAAAGAAGTAGAGGCAACAATAAGAAAAAGTTCTTACTCCGTGTTTTCATCACCAAAGGAGTTTTGAGACCCCATTTTCAAAGTCAGTCTCAAAGAACCCTTCCATCCATGTCAATAATCATTATTTATTTTTTTTACTTACTATCTTCTTTGCATTCAATTTTGAAGTGAAAGCAGAATTTTGTACACAGAAAAGGAATGAATACCTAGCATCCTTCAGTTTAAAAGTCACTATTTCCTCCTGTTACCTTTTTTGGGGAGAAAGACTGTGAATTGTGTTTGAACTGAGTGTGGAAAGATACAGTTCTAAATACTGAGATCCTCTTTACTCATCCATAAAGAGTTTCAGGTTGTACTGAAAGTGTGCTGCAACAAGACAAACTCCTGTGCCCTTTCACTTGCTCTGAACTCACTTCAGGGTTCAGAGACCAGTCAATAGTCAAGTGCCAAACAGCCATTAGTGTTGACTGATCAAGTAGAACATGATAGCAGAAAAAACAGAGAAGAATGAATTTTATAAAATTAATTATAAATTCACTAGTATACGTACAGCACCGATCGTTGCTTACCCTAAGCAAAACTGGCCAAGGAGACGTTTTTAGGTTGCATAAAGGTATCCTGTATCTTATACTGGCACTTCCTTGCCACTTTGGGACTGCATATATATTGCATGTTGTCTTGTCTGCTGGAAAGATTAGAGGGATGAACTGCTCCTGCTTCTCTATGATACTGCCTTCCTAGGAGAATAGCATCCACTAACTGCATAATGGAGTCATAGCAACCATATTAAGAAAGGCAAGTCTCAAAGCATTTCTTCTGCTTTCTTCTGCTTATGGTGAAGAGTTACTCTTCATACATACGTTGTGACAGATCAAGAGGGGACCTCATCAGTGCTTTATAATAACTGAGTATAAATCCAAAGCTCTATGGGTAGTATCCATGATTAATTGCATTCAGTCGACATTAGACTCTGTCATTACCAGCTACTTGCTGCTCAGCACTTGCTATGCTGTTAATTATTGTTGTGTGGCTCTAAGGGATGTTTTCAAAACATTTCAAATTTTGCTACTGTAATAACACAGGAAAGAAATCAGTAAGTTGCCATTTAGCAGAGGCGAGACAAACAAATACTTTTAATAATATTTTGGATAATTTTGCTTTATTTGACACGGATATGCTATGACTGATCATAAATGTGCTTCCAAGACAGCACTGGCATTTGGCATCCTATCTAGAGTTGACTAAAACTTTTTGTTTTTCATCCACCCTCACACAGACCAATACCTTCTGGCATGTAAGGAAAGTGAGAAGAGTAAAAGGGTTGTGTTCACATTCCCAGGTTCTTGCAGTGGATATTTTAATCAAATTTTTGCTAGCTTGTCCCTTGTAGCTTGGGAAAAAACCAAACCCCCCCCCACATTATTATTATTATTATTATTATTACCCTGATGGACATGGAACTAATGATCTTTTCACAGAAGAGAAAATACTATGTTACCAAATCAGAAAAAAAGCTGATATAAGGTGTGCCACTCACTCTATATTATGTTATTACGTCAAATGTAATATTAACTTTATCAAAAAACATACAACATATTTTTTTTTTCTGCTGATGTTCTTATGTTTATAATGGTCAGTCTTGAAAGCTTTATCCATGGTGCAGTCATGGGCAAAACAGGCGGGATTGCTGTGCAACGTACAACAGCAATAACAGGCTGCTATGCCCTGTGGTAATCTGTATCAGTAATTATCTCTGATAATTAAAAGTAAGATTAAATTTAGGTAACAGTGTTAATAATGGAAAGAATCTAATAAAGAGAAATCTCCTTCTGAAATTTTCCAAACCAAGATTTTTCTTTAATTTTGATCTGCATGAAACATTGAAATATGCTCTCACCTGATTCAGAATTAAAGAAATTTCTGACATGCCAAAATTTCCAAAGTTAAGATCTTTATTTAAATCAAGTGGAACAGATCCAATAGTTGAAAGAAATAGACTCCACATTGAGATTGCTGAAATACATACATTGGGTGTGGGAGAGCTGGAAGAACCAATGCTGGAATATGAAGGATGCACAAAATCTGACTTTCTGATGCTTGGGTATTCTTGTATGCTATCAATAGATCCTTCTGACCACAAACTGCATCATGGACCATGATCAAATTTACAGCCCCACTGGCATCTCTCCAGAGACTTTAGAGACTTTCAGTCAGTTTGGATTTCTTAGGTGTACAAGAAGGCACTGAATACCACTAATTACCAAATTACTGTCATAACTAGTGAAACTGTGTTTCATTTTTATTCCTTGGATACTGAACTATAAAACTCCAGTCAGTTCCATACGGCAAGAGCTGCAACTAGGGCTAAAGTGCATTTAAAAATAAATAAAGTGCATAAATGATCCACTTAATGAAAACATCAAGAGACCTTGTAAATCAACTGCTACCAGCTAATGCTATTATCTAAAGAGACGTAGTGCCCGAGAGCATCTGCGTATGCATCCCCATGCCTGTACAATGAGATTACACATACAAGGAATGTGTACCTACATGTAGAGGAGCCTACAGCAATCCAGAGGCACCAGTTTTACAAGCCCACATCTGTGGAACAGAGATCTGGATTATGCATGTCTGAGCCATCAGTGAGATAGTGAAATTGCATGTTGATTACCATCCTGTTGAGAAATGGGAGAACGAGCTAGAAAGAGACCAAAAGCAGTGTGCCAGAGGCCAAATGATTAATATATTTTCTCAGTATTAGCATCAACAATGTGCTGCCTCAGAGGAAGTCACAGTTAAAGAGTATCCACTAGCTTGATGCAAAGCTCAATAGAATATTAGAATAAATAGGATAAAAAATTGCCTTCATATCATGCAGGAAGGCTTCCTAATCTAACATGTCTGATATTGCCCTGCTGGGCTAATTTCAGCCTTACCTTGTGATATTCATGAAAAATCAATTATGTGACAGAAAGAGTTAGAGACCTAAGAGGCATCCACCTCTGTGCCCAGCACCACCACTGGCTGGAAATTGATGCCAGACAAGTGCTAATTAGGAATAAAGCACAAATTTGCTACAGTGAGGCTGACTAACCACTGGAAAAATTATTAAAGGAAGTGGTGGGGTTTCTGTCTTTCTATCACTTCCAAGCAGCCGTAGAGGCCTTGCTGGAAAGCACGCATTGGCTGAGCACACATTACAGAGTTCAACAGAGTCAATGGGATCTAACAGTTCATAATAGACTGGTCAGACTGGACAAAGCAATTCTCCCCCTGGATTTAATTTTCATGAATCTGCTAGCACAAGGAAGGTACCAACTCTGTCAAGAAGATGATGAAGACAAAGCTCCCTTCCTAAATTTGAGACTGAAACTGCGGAACAGCATTTGGCAGATTTACCCCTAAGCATAATATGAGACAAATGCAGAAAAGTAATGAAAAGGAGCACTTGTTTGCCCTGTGCCTAAAACACAAATTTCTGCTACCAACCTATGTTGTTACTTGCATCTGATTTTCAGCTATGATGGCTATTTCTATTTAAGCATCACCTCAGATATGCAAGGAGATTGTAGTTTGGCATCCTGTTATTATTCTAGCTCTTTTAACCCCTATGAATTTGGTAAAATATTAATAAAAAGTAAGCATTTACTTTTACTCTCCTAGGAAATTAGTGATGAAGAGTTAGTGAAGAAGCTAAATACTATGAGGTATTAGTGATGGACCTTCAATCTCATCCTGAGCTGCAGCAAAAACAGCGTGGCCAGGAGATCAAAGGAGGTGATCCTGTCCTTCTGCTCTGCTCTGCTGAGACCCCATTTGCAGAGCTGCATCCAGCTCTGGGGTGCCCAGCACAGGAAGGACATGGACCTGTCCAGAGGAGACCACCAAGATGATCAGATTGCTGGAGCATCTCTCCTCTGAGGGAAGGCTGAGAGAACTGGGATTATTCAGCCTGGAGAAGAGAGGGCTTTGGGATGACCTAATTGTGGCCTTTCAGTACCTGATGGGAGCCTATGAAAAAGCTTAAGAGGGACTTTTCAAGAGCATGCAGTGACAGGACAAGGGGGAATGGCTTCAGAATAAGAGTAGATTTAGATTAGATATCAGGAAGAAATTCCTTACTGAGAGGGTGGTGAGGCACTGGCACAGGTTATCCAGAGAAGCTGTGGATGCCCCATCCCTGGAAGTGTTCAAGGCCAGGTTGGATGGAGGGGGTTTCTGGTTTAGTGACAAGTGCCCCTGCCCATGGTAGGGTTTTGATGATCTTTAAGGTTCCTTCCAAACCAAGTAATTTTATGATTTTATGTTTCTGTGATATAACACAGTAGAGCTTTAAGCAAACTCTGTCTTGTGAGAGAAACTATGTTTTGGAACTAAACCAATCCCCAAGGGTTTGAGTGTGTTTCTTTCACAGAGATGAACAGTTTTAAGCAAGGCACCAATCATTACACATCTCTACCTGTAAACAGGACAGCTCTTATGTTTTCAAAGCCTGCTATACCGGCTTTCAAGCAAATAGGTCTCATTTCTCTTCTTCCATTTAGATCTGAGAGATTAATTAAGCTCATCAACAGTTGATTAATGCAGGTAGGAAGCCTGTGGCTTCCTCCAATTACATTTAGATGATGTGGTACTACCACATATATTTATTTGGCTTTTAAGAAATATATCTGTAAGAAAGATCTAGGCAATTGTCGTGTCAGATTAAAATACATTATAAAATCATTAGTGAACCAAACCAGCAGCACATTCTGCGTAGCCATCTGGAAAAGAAGATGTTACAGAAGAGATCAACATCTCTTCTGGCATGAGCAGGGACCCCGGTACAAATACACTCGTAATTCACTAATATCTGCTTAGTTATTTTATTACTGTGGAAGGAAGGACTTGCTAAGCTATGGAAAAGGGATGTGGCAGCAGAAAAATATTTATTACAAAGTAAACTCTATGACCTATTCCTCACCTGGGGTAAAATTGTAGACTTGTGCCATACTGGGGCACTAGAGGAAACTCCTGCCCCTGCCTCTCTTTGCATCTCTGACAGCTTTATCTGCTAATGAATAAATACACTGGTCTAAATGGGTAAATTCCCAGCATAGGAAGTATGCTAAAAAGTATAAGTAGATAAATCAGTTTTTGTTCGTTTTTATTTGTTTGGTTTTGGTTTTGTTTGGTTTCATTTTTGTTTTGCAGACATGGGGAGGAAGTGGTTTCAAACATATAACATGCACTTCAGAACTCTACTAAGACAGAGACTCTCTCAAAGTAAGAATGTCTTGATCCTAAAAAAATGATCCCATGGCCCTTTTTTTATGAGGCATATACAGAAATCTAAACAAAATAGGACCGACCTGTTCCTCCACTTGAGAAAAAATATTCCTTTTCATGTCCTTTGCTAACTACAAATCCCATTGAAAACTCCACCAAAGTGAGAATTGCAATTGGAGGCTTCTGATTAGGGGATGGTCTACAACTATGGAGCTGAGCTTGGAGGATGAGAACAAATGTATTTAATCACATTTCCCATCAGCTCTTTGTGCTACCTACATGTACGAATGAACATGGGATTTCCTGAATTTGAGAGCACAATTCCTACAAGTTTATGTACTGCCTGAGCTTTACTTTGAGCTCCTTAGTGTGCCCAAGGAAACATGACTGGAGCAAGCAGGCTCAGGCAGCAATGAGATGGCACCCATTTGCAGAGAACATTCCTCAGTGTGGCCTTGCCTCAGTCACAGCTGTGCTTGCTCCAGCCTAGAAGAGGACATAGACCAGGAGGGTCCCACAGAAATCAGCTCCTCTTTGCATTAAATCTATAATATACCTTGGTTATGTCTCTATTAAATCACACATAAATCCACTTCCTAATGCACTAAAAGCTATGCACAGATTTAAAACTATATAAAATAAACAATAGAATAATATGGCAAAATGTTACATGAACATGCCAACATGCCTTATTGTAGAATTCTGACCTTCCCTAAGAGTCTTGATTTTCTCTATTTTTTTTTTCTTCCTAATGCATATGATTCCAGATTCCCAAACTCTTGCATCTCCTACCTGGATTTGTTAAAGAACATTTACACATGTATTAACAGTTACAGCCATGCTCAGCTACCATATTTAATTGCTGCTTAGTTATATGCTATATAGTAGAAACACACACAAACTGTACATCCAAGATATCTCCTCCATTCATTTATATTCAATCCAGTACCTGGGATTAATTCTGTGCTTATTTTATCAATTTCAATGGGATTATTCTTTTTGCATCAAAGACTTAGGTGTTACCACTACTGTTGCCAGTTTAATTTTTCTAATTGATATGGTTTTGCTGAACCCATTTAATTGAATTTGTTTCATTAACAGTGGAACTGATACTGATATATGGAAAGAATATGGCTTACATAAATGAGCAAATATTCACCACTTTTATTCAACCTGGTACAGCTTTTCACTGAAATCAGTAGTCACTTCTCAAAACAAATGCATTTTAATTCTTCCGATTTATTTCCCCTTCTATTTACTACTTCTTTGTCACAGTTGGGTGCATTTAAGTAAACCAACTGGTATTTATAGAAGCCAATTTTCATTTAAATCCTTGAAAGATAGTTTAAATATTTCTTTAGCACCCACTGCTCATTAACTGAAACTAACACATTTCTGAAATGCAGTAGACTTGTTATGGATACTACTACAGGATCTTATATTAATTGTATTCTCGTTTTCATCTTCCTCCCAGTAATTTAAGCAGATCAATTTTATAAACAGAGCAGATTGGCTTAAGGTTTATATGCAAATTTAAACCTCCACATACACTCCATCACATTTTCATCAAGCTGGTTCTTCCCTTTCTGTGACACTTGTGGACACCACTGGTCCAGCCATCTCCTGTACAGCAGCCAGGGCTCAGGGCCCACTAAAACGATCCTCAGTGACGATGTGGATATAGACAGCAACTCTATTCAGAAACAGGAAGTTGACACATCCAGAAACACGTGGTTCATAGTATCAACAGGACAGCAACTTCAGGAGGTCAGGATTCAAGTCAGGAATGGAGCCACTTTTCTATGAACTAACAGATCATCATGGGATACATCCTTTGTTCCTACAGAAGTATTAAAATGCAATGCTTAGGTAAGAAGTGCTATCTTTTAAAACCCCAGGAACAGCAAAGCTGTCTTGAAAATCTGAATTAAAGGCAGCAATCCCTTATAGCATGCAGTGCTGCCCTGGTCTGAATGGTGTAGTCTGGGTGCAATACATTTGAGCGCCCAGTTGTCTGTTCAGGACAGCTTGGCTGTTCCCGTGAAGTGATCCAGTATTGCAGCCTATGTATTTGGGTTTTCTATGAAAGCAACTTCTTATAAGCTACTGGCAACTGTACTTAAAAACTGGCTGTAGTGGAGTCCCCTCTGTATGATTTCCAAGTGATGCAGAGGTTTTCACCCAGAATCTGGAGTATGGTCAGGGCAGGACACACACTGTCCTGACATCCTAGTTTCTTAGAAAAGCATCCTAAGTTCATTATTTTTTATTACAGTTTTACATGGTCATCTCTTACCGCTTTTTAACATTGCTGCATTACCAGAAGTTGCATACCAATACCACACACACAAAGGTAGCTACTGTTCTGTGATGTTTCTATTGAAATTTGTTTTATAATCTCTTTGCACAGCAGGAATATATAAATTAATGAAATTTGCTGTCAAATATTTGAAACCGATTATGGAAGATTCCAGAATTCACCTCACTTGTTTGGATTGGTTACAAGATTTTTCTGCTTGCAGCACTAGGCACTTAATTATGTTTTTGGTACGTATTAACAATATGTTCCCTCCTTCTTCTATTTTGTACTTTGGAAGTCAGCCCCATCTTTTCTAGGATTTCATATGAAGAGACAATCTTCCTTTAAGTGTATGTACAGCTGCTATTAATAGTAGACTTTAGTATGATAAAGAAAGAACACATTCAGTACAGCTTTGCTAACGTTCAAGGTGATTTGAAATTGAAGTCCAAATCCATAGAGATGCCATGTTCCTCTGACTTTCACAATGACAGAAAAGTTCCCTGAATTCCTGACACTTATTTACTCTCTAAAGCCATCAAGAAAACAGTCAAAGTTACACACTGATTTTGCTGCATTGTCTGGAAGGTGATTTCTTTATAGATTCCTCCAGTATAAAGGCCTGTGTGCCTTCCTTCAGGTGGAAGAGAAGGGCAACAGGACCTGTGGGGATCCCTTCCTTAATTTTCACATTGTTTTGTTTCATCTTCCTCTTCCTTTTGACTTAGAAATTAAATCAGAGATCCAGAAACTGGTAAAGTTTTAATTTCTCTCTTATTGTGACCGAGAAGATCCTGTCATCTTTTCTGACCTCCTGGTCAGCTGGTTCATCCCTGGGTATTGGTGACTTTCAGACTCCCTTGGGCATTGGATGGACTTTGTTGGGGTGATGTTAGGATTGTACCCTTTCCTTGTAAAACATAAAGTTAATGTATGCCATAGTCTTTCTCAATTTTTTTCTTTCCTGCTAATGAAAAATTCCTCTATCTTCTGACATCAAACCATCAGGAACAATATTCTAGATGTACTTGGCCATTGTTGACCCAAAGGAACAAGGGACCAGAGCAGAGCACACATTATTGAAGAGAAATAGCTCCACACAAACAGAATTAGCATCGTGCCCATCACAGCTGAAAAGCAGGGAAGGGCAGGCAGATTAAACTCAGAGGGAAGGCTCAGTTTGTAAAAAAAACATAGGTCATAAAATATTCCCCCCTGTCCTTCCACAAAGAAATTATTTCAGATACCAAATTCCCTTGCAGCCTGTAAAACCTTTACAAGTACTCCAACTTCCCTGCAGCCAAGCTCTGAGTGATGTGCCCATATATCAGGTACCAAGGTCAGCAGATGAAGGAACTGGGCTGGAGGACACCTGTAGAGCATATCGACCCCACAGCTGAGAATCTGCTCTTCTAACTTCAGCACAGGAGGAGCCAAACCTGCCACCTCACAAACAACCGGAGAACTGTCTTGTACTTTCATAAATGAATCAAACTTCCATGTTTCTGCTTCTTAATGAGACACTTCACTAAAATGTGAAGTTAATGATTTATTAGTTTAAATAATTTATTTTACAACCGAATTAATTTGCCAGATATGTTGCACACTCTATAAGGGGAGCAAATCCTTTCAAAATGCCTCTGCAATCTAATTAGCATGTTCCTTTTCTTTATGCCATGTTTCAACAGTTACTACATATGCCTGGACCTCAAAGTATCTCTGCCTTTGGTTAGATGAGGAGAAAGTGGTTCATTTGGGTGCGTAAGAAAGGGGAGCTGTTTAGGCATCATCTCTGTGTCATGCTTTGATAAAAAGCTCGGCAAAGGTTTTAAATGAAAATACATGACTGGAGCTGGTTTTCAAGCTGGCAGCTTCAAAGAAGATGCAGGATTGTACAGTAATAATGGCCATTAAATTACCTTCTCTCCAACAGCGTGGATCATTTGGAGTCGGGTCATAAACAGAATAACGGAATCTTAGCTCTCCACTCCTTGCTACACAAACACTTGGACAGAGCAGAAGACTGTCTTCAAAAGTCTCATTACCTAGCATTACTATCCTTAAAGGACTATGCTAAACTTGAAATTAAGCATAAAAAATGAACAGATTTCTAAAAATTTATAATGGCAAGAAGTGAAGCAGACAGTCAACAGCAACAGAGGAAAGCAGCTTAAAATATGGGTTTCACCCTCAAAAAATAACAAAAAGTCCAACATTTTGGAAAACACTACAATTTTCTAAGTATTCGTATTGGCAAAATGTTCATGCAAAACCAGAAGTGCTGTTTAGATATATACAAATCAAAAAGTAAATTTAATACTGGTCTACACAAAAGCTGTAATAAACTAAAGCTCAGGGTTCTGTACTCATCTTCTAACTGCTCCTTATATTTAAACTCTGAAAGCAGAGAGATGCTGGCTACCTTTTTAAAAATTGATTTTATTTGTACCTGTAATTTTATTTAATGAAATGTATACGTTTTATTAAAACCATGTGAATTAGTGAGTTTTGTCTGTGACACTTTAAGCAGACATTTAAAACCTTGTTTAATCAACACATGGCATTCCAAACCTTAGTAGAATGATCTTTGGTGAATGTGACAGGAAATATTGCAAGGTTACTGATTTGTAATTTACATTTTAGTAGCATCTAGGGTCCCTGTAAAAGATTGCACCGAGCTGAACTACGTAGTGAGAATATATATGCCATAAGACAGTATACAAAATTTACAGTTTAAATATTTAGGGCTATATTTTAGGGAAACTGAAAATGCTGAGGAAGGATGACATAAACCTCAGGGAATTTTTAAGTTCTCCTGAGACCCAGGTCAGTAATTTAACTCTGGCCACCTTTCATTTCCCTTTAATAAAAGATTTGTGTTGTATACTGTGCACATGGTGTGTTGAGACTTTGCGTTGTTCTATGGTTACTGCTGTTCCTTAAGCCTCCACAACACACAGAGCAGTAAAATATACAGAAAAAAAAGTCCTCACACTGAATGGATAGTCCTCTAATAAGGAAACAAATGAAAGAGTTGGAAAATCAGAGGAACGAATTCCTTCATGTATGTAGATTGGACTACTTTTGTTCTCTCTAATGTATCTTGTTTGAAGCAGCCACTTTGTGTTGTCCTCCCTGTGCAATTTTATGCAAATGTAATGATCTGTGTTACATGTTATTAGTAATCTGCTATGGCCATAACCTTATCCTGGATGCAATAACAATCAAAAGTTCTACTTCTGATGACAGAAATGATGCAGAACATGTCACAGGCTGCCCTCAAATTATTCTGGAAGGTGGGGGATAAACAAAGACAGCTCATCTAGCTGCAAACACATGGTTTAAATAAAAAGCAAGGGGATGGTTCTGTGCCTCTTTCTCTCTATAGCAGCATCTCAGTGTGCTCCCCCCAAGCCTCTCAGTTGTCCCTGCAAGGACGTCAGGAATGAGGCAGATGATGAGGGGAAGAGGATGACCCAGCTGCCTCATCACTGGGCACCAGAGCTGCCTCTGGCAGCCAAAGGACAATCACCTGTGACCTGTGCTCAACTCCCTCAGAGAGTGGGAATTGAGACAAGGCACAGAGCAGAGCAGGCTGGCAGGTGTGGTATGCTTGCAACCTTCACCCATCCTGAGAAGGGATTTGAGGAAGGACACGGCAGTGGGGAACTGCCACCAGCACAGCTGCTAAATGAAGCCAGGGCAGGGAGAGTGACTTCCTTGACAGGCAAATATCACCAAATGAAAACATAAAAACTTGAGGCATTGCTGGAAATGTCCCACTATACGTAAAGCAGGCTGTTGGAGGGATATCAGCCAGACTGGTAGGACTTTGCTGTTAAAAACTAAAGAGCACTCTAGACTTCAGCCCAATGTGAAGAAGGTGGAAGAGCAAGCACTGTGCAGGCTGTCAGGTGTCATCCATTCTGGGGACCATCAGCATGCAAGGTACCACATTCTATGGCAAGGGCAGACATGGGAAGAGTTGCTACCAGCTCACTGCACCTCAGCTTGCTGACAGAGGACATGGTTCCCATTTACAGCTATCAGGGAGTTATCCCTAGCACAGATGTGCTGCCAGGGAGCACAGAGCTTCTGCTTTGAGTTACACATATGCTCAGGAGGGCCAACCACTGGATGGTGAACTCTGTCATCTGGTGAAGCTGGTTTTCATATCTCACTGCCAGTGTCAGGCATGAGAGAAAAGTAGCTAATTTCCAGGGTTTCTAGCAAGTGACTAATGTTTGGAAAAAGAGCAATGTGAGGTTAATTTATCATCCAATTTTAAAAAGGTGCAAGTTTAAATAATAATAATATGGAACTGCAAATCTGACATAAAGACCCAGCAAATCAGTAATGTGTAAGTAAAGGAAATTAAATGCAGCCATTACAGGCAGTGAGGCATCTTTGAATAGGCTGCAAACACAGATAAATGGTGTTCAAAGAAACACCCCAGAAGATGTTGAGTTTGGCAAAGGCAATGACAAGGTTTGAATGAAGTGCAACCGAATGCAGATGGTATAATCAAATCTCATCTCAACTAATGATGTGAACAATCTAATACTAGTCCTTGTAGTGGCACCAGGTCTTTTGTTCACAATAGCACATTTAAATAGAGAAGTGGAGGAAAGGGAGATTTGTTTGAACTATTTGCATAATGAAGAGAGTGTGGCTGCAGACTGCATTCATTATCCAGAGGAAAGGACCTAAGCATCCTCCAAAATTCAGTTTTCTTGCAATGGTGGGACAAACAAACATGCTGAGTAAAAAATTTATATCTCTTAAATCATACTGGTGCAGTAGGAATGCAATTCACAGTCCATTACTCTTACAATTAATAATACTGAGCACAGGCGGGGCAAGACACCCTGTTCTGTGCTTCCTCTTTGCCCCCCGTGAGCAGCATCACTACCATCACCCCTCAAATAGAGGATTGTTTCCCAGCTGCTCCCTCCATCATCCCCAGTGTGGCAAGCCTGGTGAGGATACATGAAATGGGACATGAAATGCTCCATCTGGCAGTGGGAACGAGAGGCAAAGAAATAGGAAGCTATAAAAGTTTTAAAAGGATTTCGTGCTCCCCAGGGAAATAACTCTATTCCTTATTTAGCACTAAATACCTCTTGTAAAACTCAGCCTCCCCCACTTTCCAATTAGGAAGGCACCTGCTTTATTTCAGTCACATCTTCCCTGAGTCTAAGCAGACTTTCTGAGGCAACTCCATAATGAGGTCAACTTGATAAAAATACCCACTGCTGAAGGACCTGGCTAGTGGCAGGTCATTTAAGCTCTTGCACTGCTCTGGAGTCCAATCTGTCCTACTGAAGTCAACAGGAATTTTGCCACTTGACTTCAAAAGATCAGGATTTCATTTCAGATGACAAAAACTCCTCCTAGCAATAGTCAGTACGGCATCAGAACATTAAATAATACTGGGATTTATAATCACCAAAGTCTCAAAATGCAAATCTTTACAGTGGATTTCCTACTTGCCCAAAAGTCAGAGCACAAGCCTGTACGTAAGAACAGTCCCATCTGCTGTAATTGCATAAAATAACTTCCAGAGATATGTGCTCGTGGTATGAGAGATACAAACGGGTAAACCTGAACTGAGCATGACAGTCTCTTCCTAGATTCTGTCCAGCATTCACTGCAATTTTTAATCTTTCATGCCCCGAGACAATTACACTTGTAATCTCTTTGTGCAGAGATACATATGGTATTTTCTAGGGTAGAAATAGAGAATCTGAAAATCCAGGAGGCAGAAGCTGCAACAAGTAATATAACAAGAACTATCACTTGTTACTGCAGGGTTCCCATGCTGCAAGGATAAATTATCAAACTCCTAGGATAAAACAAGTGTATCTCAAGTCTAATTTTTAAATGCAGGGAGAGTTTCTCCAGGGCTTTTCTCTGGCAGCAGCAGCATTGGCAAATGTGCCAAGTACTCTGCCACTGATTTAGTGGGCTGGAAGCCACACTCCATCATTGTACCTCACCTGCCATTACCATCAGGTTTTTGCCATCCTTGGCATCCTGCTTACAGCAGAAAATTATTCACTTGCTAGTATGGTTCGCAAAACCCACACTATTTTTAGCCACCTGCATCTATCACAGCATGTTTACATCAAGACTTCAGGGATGAGGAAAAGAGAGGAGGAAAAAGAAACCTCGTTTGCTTCCTCACACTCCTGTACCCGCCCACTCCCAAGCAGTGCCACAGGTTAGCACAAGCAGTGACACAGAAAGACGCAGGATGCTCCTTGTGCTGTCACTCCAGCTTTGTCTTTTCCTGGAGAGCACTGTGCTGAATGGACAGATGATGATCACAGTGGTATGAATGCAATTTTTCTTGTCTTTGGTGTCTTGACTCAATGGGATTTTGCAGACACAGTCATGGCCTCTATTTTTCGCAATGACTCAGAAGCATTTTAAATTATTTTCCTCATGAAAGTGAGCCTTTTGTTGGCAGCTGGAAGTCTCTGCCACAGACATTTTGCATTTTTAGAGTCTAACTTTCTGACAGGAAGAGATCTAATATGCCATGTGATGAAAAGTGCATTCAAGGCCCTTTCTAAGAGCACTGAGCAAATATCTCAAGCCATGCCCAGAGAAAAATCGCCCAGCTCATTTCTTGCCTCCTTCCCCAAATCTCCACTGCCTAAGCACCCCACTCCCTTGCCAGTCTCATGATCTACAAGTCCAGAAAGTTTTTTGAGGACAAAGAGATTCAGACAGCTGCAGTCAATATTGAAATATCTAATCTAGTGCATTTAAGTCACCCTCTTAGTTTGAGGAAGATTAGCAGATCCTTAGATCCAAAAGAGCCATTAAATCACCAACCTACTGGACAAGTCATTAAAGAGAACCTTTTGTATTACTTTCTTTCTTTTAAAAATAGGAACCAAAACTTGCAGCTTTCCCTTCAGTCTACCAAAAGTCATGAAACATTGAAGCAACACAACTGATAATTCAAAGTCTCTACCTCGATACTGAAAGCACAGACAATAATATTGGCAGTTTCTATTTGTTGTATTACAGGTCCCCTGCTGAAATAAATGAACCATGTAGGTAGGAGTTTTGTTCAACTTCTGCTGGAGACTTTCTAGACCATAACACAGCCAGCACAGATAGAATCCTAGATAATAGAATCATTAGTACATTAATATCCTATGGAAAAATGCCAGTGGTGTCTATTTCTCCATCAATATTCTCTGTGGACAGTTGCCTGGAAGGAGATGGCAGATAGAATGGAAAATTCTAAATGAAAAGAGAAAAAAATCCAAAATGTTATTTGGTTGATACAATGATTCCTCTGAACAGTGGAATCTTTCTTTTATTCAGAAGTTCTCATTCTATTTCAGCTATGTCAGTAATGATGCTCCTGCCAACAAAACACCTTCTGTTGGACCTTCTGGTGATGCTGGTGATGTTCTGCGCTGCAGGACATGTAACTATGGACAATGAGTGCTGGACTCCAAAGAGTTCAAGACATAGAGACATGTCAAATACATATTGACAGTGTTTAGACCCTAAAAATCTGTATTACATACAGGCTTAGGTTCAGCCCTGTCTATAGGGGAGGGAAAGGAAGAGGGACATGCCATGAATGACACATGGGATTACAGCAGACTATATTCAGATGGTAAGAGTCAGTTAGCCAGGCTCCATGTATTTGTGATCTATACTTTAATTTGGATAGTTGAAATAATTTCTGACACCAAGAATATTTGTAATTTCAATGCCATGGTGACCTTGGGTTTGACAGCTCTTTTTTTGAGCTGATAGCTTCCGAGAAGTTAAAATGGGTGCAAATTGTAATAGCTACATCCTACATGTGTAGAAGGAAGTTTATGATTCAGTAAGTTATAATGTTCTTGATAAAAACATAGAGTCATACATTGAAAATAAAGAGAAAAATTAACCTTCAAACAACTTCTCTGTATTAACAGTTCTGCAAATCATTCTGCTGTGAACATTTATGTGGCTTTATGCTATTATACTATAATGTTATATTGTGCAGAATACATACATTTAATTTTCAAAATATATAATTAATTATTATTTCTGTCAGGAAAAATTTTCTGTGCTCTGCAAAAATAACAAATCAGAACTATTGCTATTACAAAAACACTAGATGGGCATATTGGCATTTTTCTTTATCATTGTCTTTATTATTTTTTGAAAATTTATTTCAGAGACCTGACATTACATTTAGTAAAATGTATTATAACTGACTACTACTGGATTGGAAAGTGTAGACGTAAATCACAACCCAGCCTTATCTTTCTAGTAGCTACATCAAATCTGTTAACAATTGAGAAGCCATTAAAATGCTAATGAGTGTGAAGGATGATCTATGTTTCACACTCCAACTTCTATTTTTACAAAGGCAAAACATACATGAAAATCCCAACAGTTCTCTCCTGCTGAAAGAAATATGAAAGACTGGCTTTTGAAATTATGACATTGCTGTTAGACTTGACTGTAAGATAAATTGTTACATTACCGCCAGCATGATTACTAAAAAGCTTTAGGGCCCAAGTTATAGAAGAAAAAGTCTTAACTAATTCCCTTTAATTTGCTTTCAAATACTAAGCAACATTAAAGAGCAGTGAATTTGACTGGCCAAGCTGTGTCAAACATTAAGATGCAAACTTCACACAGATGCCATTCACTCGACCTTCTGGAAAGCAAACCTCTTCGTAAGGGTCCTAAGTGAAAACCTCTCAAAGGAAGCCCTGTAAAATTTATTATTTCTGAAAATGTTTTCATGTGCAGAAGATCTGGACCAACACAAATGCTGCAGCTCACATGGCCTTCCTATACGGTGCCTTCAGAGTTAAAAATTAAAAAGATCCTTCAAAGTTGCTTCAATTCACTTAAAAGAGGTATCAGTGTTTTCCCACTCTTCATGAAGGGATTTTATATTTTGGTTTTGTTGTTTTGGTTTTTTTTTTTTTTTTTTCTTCTCTAGTACACGTGATAATAAACTCTGTTCAGGCTTTGGTGAAAGTGCCACATTTTTAGATGTGCTCAGGTGCAACTGTGTGTGTGTATCTGGCACTAAATTTGGGAGCTTGCTGGTCCCTGAGTAGCAGCACATGCATCATACTAATGTAATCCTGCCATCTCCTGTATCCCCTTAATCAGCAAGCAGCTGTGTTTCACTTGCTTCCAGAAATATCACCATTGTGAATACCTCAAACAACATGGAAAACCCCACACTTTTATGGAGGTTAAAACGAAGAGGGTGAGGGGAACACGTTACAAGCAGCTCTCTGTGCTATTCCCTTTATTGTTGCCTAATGTTATTTATTGCAGCACCATCTTTCTTTCGAAGCATAATTAAAAAAGATAAATAACCATACAGTCTCCCACAAAGATAAATTGATAGCTCAAGCCTTTTCCAGTTGGATTGCCTTTTTCTAACATATAAGAGTGAAGAAACCTTTGATATCTTTATTCTCATTCTTCATGGGAAAAAATATCCTTTTAATCTACTATGGGATTCCCTGAGTTCCCTGAAGTAAACCAGTACTCTGCTCTGGGTCACAGTAGAGCAATCTATTGTGCTGCTGCCATTTTTGCCCTTCATCGCCTGGTTTAGGCAGCCATTTTATTCCCCACATTTTTGGGCAGCCAGGTAGTTCTGTGTCTTGGGCATCTGTCCTGCTTGCCTCTTCGTTGCCTCGGAGGTGCAGTTCCCATGGAAAACCCCTCCTTGGAAAGCCACTCTTGCACCACCCAAGCTGGAAGGGATGTGGCTGTTGTTGTTCATGGACCACCATGCTGTAGCTTCAGGGTGCTGTCAGCTTCATGGTCTCCTTTCTACATGTCATCTTTACCAGCATAAAAATGATGGCAGATCAATTCTGTTCCAAATTTTGTAAGCTACAGGAGGCACTCTTGTGCTTTTTCAGTAGCAAGGACGCTGAGCAATTTTAGTAGCATTTTATTTATTATGAAGTATTTGTATCGTAGAAGTACCAAGACAAGTTCAAATGTAGAACTTAAGACATAAGTCACACCAGATTTTAGCTGTAATACAAGGAATAAGAACAACACTGTCACTTGTTCCACATGGTGTTGACAAATGAGAGACAGGAGAGTGAAGAGAAATCTGATCAGTAGGAGTAAAAAATACCATTTAATACTAGTTAAGAGCATATAAAACCAGAAAAATATTTCCACTTTACCAAGTGCCTTCTCCACTATCGTAGATGTAGCAGAATTCACAATGCACAAAGAAACACAACGAGCTTTTGAAAAAGACTTGGTTGAAGGCAGCAGATGATTGTGAAGCTCTTACGTTGCAAAATATTTTTGTTACTACACTTTTAGCTCACTCAATATACATGTTCAGAATTATGTCTGGAAGAGACAACCTGGATTAGTGACTTTGTTTTAAGAATAGATAATCTCTTGGTAAATATTTGTACTGTGTGAGTTAGCTTTGCTGGCAAAATTGTCTTGATAGTTTATCAGGCTGAGGACAAAACTGACTTGCTGATTCTTTCGGGATGTTGTTAAAAATGATACAAACTAATGATGCTTGTACTTGCATACGAAGCAAAATTAATTAAAGGGGCAACTAGACTGGCAGAATTTTAGTGAACTGCATTAGTTCCTAGGTTTGAAACTGCAGACTGAAACTCTTTGAACTCACTTATGTGAATTTTAAAACCTGTGTCTATCCTTTATAAGAATTATACACATAAATTCACATCTGTGAACTACAAATGCATGCCTGTGCATCTGAAATGGCATGCCTATCCAGACAAATGGGAAGAGGGAAAATATCCAATTTCACGGAATCATAGAATGGTTTGAGTTGGAAAGGACATTTAAAGATCATCTGGTTCAACCTCTTGTCATGGGCAGGGACACCTTTCACTAGATCAGGTTGTTCAAGCTCCATTTATGGAGCACTTTGGCTCTGCAAAGTCTAGCCTGTGAAAAAATCATACCATAAAAACAAGGTATTCATTTATACAGAGAAAATGATGGTGCATATCATCAGACACAGAAAAATAATGTAAAGATACTAATAGTTTTTAAAATTTAGAGATCGCAATGGAGTGTTTGCCGATGAGATTAATTCGAGCAATCACTTCAGCTGCTTTCAGTTCCTAAATATTAGTTCCTTTCAATGTCTGTATAGTCTCAATTTTTTTGCTTCTCAAGGTGTAGATAGATACCTGACATATATAAAGCTTAGTGACTGATGACTTACAGATTTTTTTAAGCTATGATGACTCCTTTGAGGCTACTCAGACTCTTCAAGTGCTGTTGACTCTGCAAGTGTCAAGACCTGTCACATCAGGAGAGATGCTGGAGCTGAGTAAAGCAGCTGGAGCTACTCCCTGTACAACAATTAGCACAACCAAGAGAAGGCAGTGGGAGATAGTAGTAGTGCCTTCTGAGAGGCAGAGAGGCACCCATCTGCTTCCCTGATGAACTCTCTACAGAGCTTCATTCCTTGCCTGGGGTTTGTACCAGGAATGTCACCCTGAGACTACCAAGCCTCACTGACTGTCATCCACTGCTGTTGTTTTGTGTTGGCTGATACATCGTTCTCTGGGCAGCGAGGAAGGCACACAACAAACTTGCTACCCCAGACTTCAGGAGAGCAGAATTTGCCCTCATCAGGGATCTACTTGGTAGAGTCCTGTGGGATAAAACCCTGGAGGAAAAAAGGGCCCAAGAAAGCTGGTTAATATTCAAGGATCATCTCCTCCAGGTTCAGAAGTGATGTATCCCTGTGAAAAGGAAATTGGGTGAAAACATCACAATGCCTGCATGGAGAAACAAGTAGCTCCTGGACAAAGTCAACACAAAAAAGGAAGCCTACAGGGAGTGGAAGCAAGGACACAGAGCCTGGGAGGAACACAGAGAAATTGTCCGAGCACCAAAAGATCTAAATCGTCCGAGCACTCAGGGAAGCTAAAGCCCTGCTGGAATTAAATCTAGCCAGCGATGTCAAGGATAACAAAAAAATCTTCTATAGATATACTGGTTATAAAAGGAAGACTAGGGAAAATGTGAGTCCTCTCGGGTAGGAAACAGGAGACCTGTTTACCTGAGAGGACTGATGTTCCTGACATTTTTACCTCCGTCTTCAGAAACAAGTACTCCAGTGACACTGTCCAAACCTCAAAAGGCAAACACAGGGTCTGGGAGAATGAAGAAATGCTTGCAGGGAGTTTAGAACTAAATGATCTTTAAGGTTCCTTCTAACTCAAACCATTCTATGATGATTCATTCATAATGGAAATTGTTAGGGTTTTGCTTCTTTTTCTTTAGTCAGTACTGATATGAGCCTGTATAAAAAGAGCTGATAAAATATTTGACTTATTTAGTGCTTCTGGGGTTTTGGAATATATATATATATAATACTAGAACAAAGAATAAGTGCCATGTGGATAGGCACTGTGAGATACAAATTTTGTTGGTATCTTGTCCCATGCTTTCTCAAATATTCCTCTTAAAGCAGTGGTTTTAACCTCTTATAACACTAATACCAACAGTAACACCAGACTGAGAAGAAAATATTGATTTCAGCTTTTAAGGCAGTTACTGTTATGATTTTTAATCTTATTCCTTTTTTAGCTGAATTAACCTGTAGTTTTATCAACTCACTCAGCTTATAGACTAGTTATAGTCCGATCAAGTCTCTGTAGGGCTTTTTCTATTTGCAGCTCCATCACTTGATAGCATTTTATAAAACTAGGATTTCTTAAAAATAGCAAATTCCTCCTATCCAAAAGGGAAATTCTTTTGTTTCACAACACAGTGGGAGTGAAATTTGTATCTGAAGTATATATGGTCCTGAACAGAAATTAATAGAAAACATTCTTATCATATTGTTTTATTAGGATGACATAGAAGAGGGAATGTTGAGAAAAAAAGAAGAAAAATCTGTTCCCTATATTTGAGTTGGCTGACAATAGCAAGATTGACTTGACTTTCAGGGACTCTCCCTGAAATTCTCTGCCGAGGTTATCTGAAGGATACTGTGCAGTAGTTTCATTTCTCCTCAGTGTGCCAAGGTGAACCACACAAATGCCTCCAATAGCTCTCAGCTATTCTCATGTGAGACAGATTGCTGAGCTTCTGTTTGGCTTTAGAGATGTTCGCGTGCCAGTCACTGGGCCACCGGATGACAAATTACCTCTCTGCCAATATGAGAGCTGGGACAGTTCTCTCCACAGCCTCCACCAGATGGGCCTAATTAAACTATTAGCCAATGAGTGAGGTCTGATGGCTCCATTAGGAATCCTCCTGTGCTTAAATAAACAGCTCAAAATAAATAGTTTACTCAATTACAGTTTTTATCACGTCCTTTTCTGGCATATTCATTAGCAGAGTGCCTCCTTTGTCTACTTTTTCCTAATGGGATGGGGCCTTTTTGACACTATGCAAGAGTTTCAAAAGGTTATAATGGCATTAACCAGTTTGCTTTGAGGAGTTAAACCCCGTCCCACACCTATCCCAAAGCATCCATTTTACCAAATTTTATGGCAAAGATTTATTTCCCCTTATGACGTGCAGCTTCTTCCTGAAGGGCTGAAGCCTGTCAGTGCCACGTGTACCACCCCTGCAGCCTACACTGCCTCCACCTCTCCTCAAAATACCAATCTCACATCCCATGCAGGCATGGAGGAACAACCTCTTCTCTTTCTTTGTAAATACTACCTCGACCTTATTTCTCCCACCTTAATAACTACCCTTCACCTTTATCCTTCACCCCTAGTTTTTATTGAGATTAGTTTTTTATTCTTGATTCAGCTGTGACCTGATCTATCTTACCCAGAAATCTGCACTCGAGGTTTTAAACTGCCTCTTTCCCTCTCTTCCCCCATTTCAAAAATTTCCCTGTGAAAGGCCCTGCCTACTCATGTCTCAAGTTCTCCTTGATTCTTAGTTTCCCAAGGACATCTTTGTAATCCAGAACTTTCTCTCTTTTCCACCCAATCAATGTTAGGAAGATGAGCTCTGCAGTGAATGCTAGTTGTGATTAAACACTTTTTTATAACTCATTCTCAGAGGAGAATTGTTGCTTTGGGGATGGGTGTTGGTCCCCAGGAAAAAAACTGGATACTTCACCCATTAATAGCACTCCTTGGCAGCAGTGTTTGACAGTTTGAAATGAGCAACCAGGATTTTACATCAAACAAGTATTAGACAGCCTCCTCAATATACCTCATCTCAAGCATCGTATTATTCATGTAACTAATTAGGACTGTTTGAGCTCAAAAATAGTCAGATGATAGCACCACAGCTTCCCGTATTTAATTATAACTCATTTGGTTAAGACACTCTGTCTAATTGCTCCAGAAAGAAACTGGCATTTAAATTTATAAGTTTTAAAACACATTGGGTTGTGAACCCAAAACTGTGTCTATTTAGTCACTGAAAGGAAATGAAAAATTTAATCATTAACTCTGTATGAGTAAACAGGATATTTCAGAGGCAGATCCTGTGACAACCTGTACCAGTGAAGGACCTTTTGTTTGGTGACTTCATGCAAGGCTCCTGGGTAGTAAAATTCTTCACTATTCAAACGAAATTAATGCAATGCCATGTCACCATCAACTCCTGAAACTTTTATTGAGATCACCCCTTAAATAAGCCATTTTCTTTACATTACTATTGGACTGTAGTGAAGTCTGAGGAAATCCTTCACCTCATTCAGTCTCTTGCACCTTGTTGGAAAGCAGGTGAATTCAGAAAGTGACTAAAATCACAGATATGTGGAGGTACGGGTATCACTAGAACAAAAGGTTTCATTAATTTGTGTCTACCTCTTCTTTTGAGCTTCTTGGGGGAAGTCTGCAGGGGGGCACTATTTTGGAGAGCAGCACTTTCTGCACATTTAGTTTCCTCCTGGTACTTCACCAAGTTAGGGATGCGTCTCACGTCCATTACAGATGAGGACCTCAGAGAAGAGAGGCTAACATGGAAAGGGCTGTGTTTGGATGGCTGCAGAGGATTAAAGAAGGAAGATTTAAAAAGGGTATGGAAGAAGCTCATTTTTTTCCCTTATTTTTATTCTTATTGTGTTCTAAAGGGCTAATGGTGCTTCCACCAGATAAGCCATTAAGTAGAGAGAATGAGGTGCCAACTCAGAAACATAATACAAAGGAAGCAAGCATCTGATGAAAGTACATGGCTTGAGCTCCTATGAAATAAACTAAGAAAATGCCTATGTTGGAGAAGGAAATACTGATGTTCTTCAAGGCAGAGAGTTTTCTCAGTCAAAATCAGGTCTATTTGCATTTAAAAGCTAGACTTGTTTCCTTTACAGAGTGGGTGTGATCAAGGATCTCCGCAGAAACTACCTAAGAAAACACCCTTTCAACCCACGTCAACCAGAAACATGTTTTCTCAGGCTGCCCCACTAATTTATATTAACCCTGGTGTTGGCAGGCAACTTCTTAGCAGCTATCTCTTTCCACACCCCAGCTCCTTTCTCTCTTGCTGAGCACTCCTACCCCCTTTATTGCCTTGTGTCCACCCAGCCTTCTCTGTGCCAGGAGTGGTAGTAACATTCAGTAGGTAGCACTCCTCTACAGAGGAAATTCAATCAGAAAGAAGCGCATTTTGTAAAACCTGTGAGGAAGGTCAGATTAATGGAAAAGACAGGCAATTTCCATCTGCTGCAGCAGGACCACTGTAACACTTCTATTCATGCCACCCCAGTTTGTACTGGGATATGCAGAATTCTGATGGAAAAGCTACACACATTTCCTCAATGGCCACAGAGACATTAGAATGATGTATTTTCTTTTTCATTTGTTCAGCGCAAAGAGCTAAGGTTATGTTCAGGGCTGAGACTCTGTGTTGATTGGAGGTGTGTGGTTGTTGGTTTTCTTTTGGTTTTAGCCCTTAAAAAATAAAACTCTTAAAGCCTAACAATAGTAAAAGAGCCCAGACCATGCCTGTGTTTGGCACATCACTTTTAATTGCATCTCTGAGCTAACATGGGCACATTGTTTAAACTTCAAGTATTGGAATTGTCACATTGTAAAATTTCATTGAAGTCCCACTTCTCTGCCTGAAGTGCCATAATGTTATACCCAAGTGGGGAAAAGGTTTCTTCTGAGATTGATTTTTCAGACACTGTAGTTCTGTTCAATTGAATTCACTCAAGTAGTGGTTAACATAAACACTGTGGAGAGTATGACATGTCAAATTAGCAGCTTTGCAAATCTCCTGTTAATTGTCAGCCTAATTAAAAAATTGCTAATTATAATGTTTATAACTTCAAATAACTGCTCAACTATAAAGCATTGGCTGTCAGGTGTAAACAGGGGGACTGAAGGAAAAAAATCAATCGACATCTGTTAATTTATCAGAGGCAGTACACTAAATTGAAAAATGGATTGCCTAATGCACTGTAAATCTGCATTACGATAAAAGACCAATTCATTTCAACACCTGTTTAATAAATGATAATGGCCATCTTTAGTGGTCCTAGCCCTAGGGTTTCTTCTGCCAATCAGACTTAGAATCATGCCTTTACATGCATCAGACAAGAAATTGATTGAAACATGTTAAGATATATAATATCTCCTCCTTTATGATGATTAAAATGAATAGTTTTTATAGAAAATTTTTGTTAAGAAATTTCCTGGATTTTCTCATGCCATAAAAAGTAAATTTGTCTCATCCTTCTAAGGTTCCTCTATTTTAGACAGACTTAAATGCACTGATCAACTAGAAAAAAATCAAATGCCAGATGCAATCATTCCCATCTATTGACTTCCTTTAACTAAGAGCTATAGAGCTGAAAATCAGCATTTTTTATTTTTTCCTTGAATATTTACCTTGGTCAGACACATGATGAACTTCTGTAGCTTACAGGCTAGTAAATACTACTTACAAACATCAGTGTTTCCAAACTGCTGTCTTCCAGAACACCATTTAGCTCAAGGAGCTGCAAAGCTTTAGAGAGTGGCTGCTCAATTTCTCAAAGTCAGATGGTGTTAAAGGTTGTATGTTTACATTTGCATATTTTTGAGGGAACTGAAGACTACTTCTAATGGCTAACAACAGCTCAGGTTTTGGGGATAAGCAGGGGAATATAAGCAGCTGGTTGACATTTCCTCTGTGAAAGCCTGGATTGCTCTCAACAAAGTTTGAATGGAGAAGATATATCTCAGGAAAGGACTCAGCTTTTCCAGAGTGTGGGAAATACATCTTCTGAGGATCCTGCTGCTGTTTGCTAATGCCCAGTGGCAGCAATTTATATTGCTGCCTCTTAGCTAACCATCATACTCTTTCCTGTTCATTTCCACAAAGACGTGCTTTGAACCTATGTGTGCTTTTCCTGAACTCCGCAACACCCTCAAAACCAACGTCCTTGGCAGCATGGCAGCAGTTGCCATCTCTCCCCCAGACATTTGTCATGACGTTGTGCTAATGCTTCTCAGTTCTGGTGACATTTTCAGCATGCAACACTGCTTCGCTTTCTCTTTTAAGCACGTTTTGAGGCATTAGCCAGCTTCTACATTATCTGGTAAAATTAATCAGTAGATCTCATGTGTTTCTGAGACTGCAAAGCTCTCATAGCATATTATCAAGTTGTAGCTAAGTTAATATTTAAGACTGTCTTTAAATTGCTGGTTGTGATGGAAGGGTCAGTTATAACTGAAGATGAAATTCCACCACTGTGATTATGTTTTGCTTCCTCAAATTCTTATTCCCATTTTTAGTCCAAGATTAAAATATGTTCTCATTTCCCATTAAGTTTTATAATACATTTTTTATTTTATATTATGGCTTCATCTAAGAGCTTCAGACAGTGTTAGGACCAGCACAAACACAAAAAAAAAGGCTAGTCCTTGACCCATGCAGGTAATGGTAAAATCAGGGTAGAGAGGGGCAAAAGGAAAAAAAAATATTTAAACCTGACATCTGCATCCAAGCCAAAAATGAGTGTAAATCAGTTTCTGACTTACATGTCATCAGATTATGCTGTCCATTTCAAAACTCAGCATATTTTCACAAATATTCTATTATGACAACGATTCTGGTAATTACACTTCTCAAAAAGAGATTCTTCCTCATAAAATAAATGCAAAGTCAAGGACTTTACAATACAGAGGAGGGGAGAGTTGGTACAGGAGAAGCAGGATGCCCACAGAAACTGCTGCTTCGTAACACACACACACACACACACACACAGCTTGTCATGAATCTCAGGGTGGACAAAGGTGTCCAGACATTGTCTTAAATATTCAGTGTCATCTCATTGTAACTCTGTTGTAAACAGGAAGTAGTAGCCTGTATTCCATGTTTCTTTGTGGTTAGAGTTCAGCTCTAATTTTTATTCAGTTTCTTCATGTCAAAGTTAAGACCAAAATTTGGTTGTTTATGGGATCAGCATTAGTAATTTCTAACTGTGTAAGCAATACACATACACACAATAATAAACTTATCCAGTCTGGAGTAAACCCATTTTTTATGTCATGTCTTGAATTTTCATTTTAAACCATGCACCATATACATATACTGTCAGAAACTTCCTTTATTAACTTCTAGGGATGCAGCCATTTTCTGAAGTCAATTATTGAGTTAGTTTTCAAAATCTCTAAGGAAAGTTGTTTTGGAAGGTGTTGTTTTTACAAAATACAGTTCCATAATAACACATGAATTTTTACAGAACCACATGCCTTCCAAACACTTTCTTGTGTCTTGCAGCTTATCATTACTATTTCTGCCCTCTCTTAACTCCATGTAGGGGTTAAAAGGAGAAGTTTTGGCTGGGGTAAAGTTAATTTTTTTCACAAGGGCTGGTAGAAGGCTGTATTTTGGCTTTGTCATGAACACAGGGTTGATAACATAGTGATGTTTTTGTTATTGCTGAGCAGGACTCACACAGAGCCAAGGCCTTTTCTGCTTTTCGTACAGCCATGTGGGAAAGGGGGCTGGAGGTGCTTGGGAGGAGACACAGACAGGACAGGTGAGCCCAACTCACCAGAGGGATATTCCAGACCATATGGTATCATACTCAGCATATAAAATGGGGGGGAAAAGGAGGAAAGGGTGCTGTTTGGAGTGATGGTGTTCATCTTCCCAAGTCACTCTTACCTGTGAGAAGTCCATGCTCTCCTGGGGCTGGCTGAACACCTGTCTGCCCTTGGGAAGCAGTGAATTAATTCCTTGTTTTGCTTTGCTTGGGTGTGGCTTTTGCTTTCCCTATTAAACTGTCCTCATCTCAACCCATGAGTTTTCCAGCTTTTACCTTCCCCGTTCTCTCCCCAGTCCCACTGGTGGGGGAGTGAGCAAGTGGCTGTGCAGGGCTTGGCTGCTGCTGGGGTTAAACCTTGACACCCCAGAAGTAAAACATTATTCTTTCCCTATTGCATACAAATGTTAGGTCTTTGGCACACCTAAACACATACCTTTTAAGGCAAACCCATTAAAATTAATGTAACAGCATGTACATCCATCTGGTGTACATAAGTCAGCCAGAAGCGAGTCCTTTGATGGATTTAGTCTGCTTTGTACATCTTATGAATTCAAATAGTTAAAAATGTTGTGACCTTTATGCCCAGTATTGTGCATAATTTTCAAGATGATAGAAAAGCAAGTTATCTATTTTTCTGAATTTATATTTGAAGCATCGTTCAGCATGCAAACTTGAAAAGCATTTTTGTAAAATAATATTTTAATCCATTAAAAAGTGAAGAAGAATGTAATTTGATATTACAGATGACATTGCTGTGATCTATAGTTGCGCACTAAATAGCCCCCCAAAATTACATTAAATGCACAAACAATAGGAAACCAAGGTAATATCTAATTTATTTTCTGGCTTAAATAAACTCTGATGCCTGAAATGAAATCACTGAATGTCTTGTGTAGCTACTTTTTAAAAAGTATTATAAGGAAATGTGTCTTAAGTTTTACCCAGAATGTTTACAGATTGTAAGGTATTGACAGCACAGTCATACACTTTAGGAAACATGTTAATTCAGTTGACAATAATAGTGACAAAACCCCTAATTTTACATTTGGACAATGCAGACCAAGCATTTTTTTTAACTACAGTGATAAACAGCAAATTGGTTCCAGAGCTAAATTTCAAAGAAAATATTACAAGTGTTGTAGGAGATCTGACACCTGAATCACCTCAGAATAATAACAAGAAATATTCATTACAGGCACATCAGCCAAATAAGATACAGGATGCTGGTCACACTAAATGAACTATGCTATGCTATGTTTTAACCATTTTTGCAGATGGCAGTCATGATTTTGGAAACTTTGGCTCCTTTAGGAAATAAAATTAATAATACTCTATAAAGATTCAAAGAGAATAGGAATTTAGTTTTCAATGGGACCTAAAAGGATAACTCAATATGATATTTTCATTTAATTTTAACGGGGAAGAAAATAAAGGTTGGCAAAATACCAGATACAGGAGACAACAGTTTTTCACTGCAAAAAAAAAAAAAAGTGGAAGAAAAAGATCATGTTTAGATTTTTAACTGGTAAGATCCATTCATCTTTCCTGACTGATAAGTATCTCTGATAATAATGTATAATATCCTTGATAGCTGCATCTCCCAGTTTTTCTCTTTTTTTGGCTTATTTATTTATCTAAATGTTGTCATCATAACCCTCAAAGATGTAACTGGATTTTCTCTGTCATTGTGATATACAATCAACCTTTTTCTTAATGTGCCAGGTCCTCTTGTAGAATATTTTTTGAAATATTTATCATACGTATCAGTGTGTAGATACCATAAATATATGTCTCTCTATACACATAGGCATGTTGCTGTGAGGATATATTCTACATATAAGAATACATGTGCATATAAATACAGTTAATTGCATCATGATGATTTAGTCTGTTACTGACTAAAGAATCCAAATGTAAAGAGGCACATTTATTCTAGTAACTTTTTTTTTTCTTCTTAATGTTAAAGGAGTGTTGAATACATCAGCTAGGGACATTATCCTGTTAGTCACCACATTTAGATAATTCATTTGCAATATCCAATTATCCACTATGTTAATGCCACACATCTGTGTGCAAACCCTGCCAATGAGATCACATTCACATTCAAAAAACACACTAGACTTGTACTACTGCAAAATAAATCCCCATCAATCCATCCAGTATTTTCAGTCACTTGGTCTTTATACAGGAAAAAAGAGTACAAACACCACAAAGACAGGCTTATTCTCTTAAAGCATAAAATAAAACCCCCTGCAATTATTTTTTGCCAATTTCCTGAATCCTCTGCAAGGAAAGCAGAATCAAACATTTTGTATGCATTCTTCATCTTCCTATTTGATGTTCTGTACAGAACCTGAAGGTTAGAACTTTACAAGATAAATGTTACTAACCTGTGTACATCATAATTTAGAGGTCAAAATAATGTTCAAGAAAAAACTGGAAAAAGCAGAAGTGAGGTGCATATGGGGAAAGACAAAATCTTTCTGTTGTTAGTCTGTTAATGATAAGAGAAAGAAGTGATTTATTTGAGAACATTATAAAATAAAAAGATCAGACATTACAGTAATTCTTACATAACTGAATAGTCATACTTGATAAATTTCCTCTTTTTGCAATCAATTGCATGCTTAAATTTAAGGAGGTACTTTGCACATCAGTTTCAGTGAAATGAAAGTGAAAGTAGCAGTGAACTTAAAGGGATTAGAAATATGAATGAAGTCAGACATTTGTATTTGTATACAACAAGGACTAAAATATTATCTTGAAGTTTGGACTTGGGATAAGAATCAAGTATTAGACTGAAACTGAAAGCTAATAAAAAGGCTCCCAGTGAAACAGTGAGGATTAGTAAACATAAAATATCAAATAAATCCGAAAACATGAATAAAGAACATAGGAGAGTAACAAGCAGAATAACAGAAGTTTAAATAAAGCATAGCTTAGGCATTTCTTGTCTAGATATGCAAAAGGAGAGCAGTCTGTATGTCCTGTTCCAGGTCACAACATCAGTGTTACACAGCCTGATAAATCTCATGCTGTCCCACAACATACCTGACAGGGCTTTCCCAGTGTTTCAGTGTCAGCACCTTAGAATTAGGACAAGTAATAAACCTTGCTCTTTGTTGTCCACTTTATTGTATCAACCTCAAACCACCATGAGCCACAAGGTAGGACAGTACTGAACCCAATCTCAAGTCACTTCAAGTGCTGCCAAGACCATAAATGCTGATAAACCTCACCAGATGGTTGCCTGTTGGAGCTCACAGCCTGTCATCAGTGAACTAAACACAGATATTTGAGTACGTAACAAGTAGCAAGTCTACCTGAGGTCTTCATTCCCTCCTCATGGAGTTTTCTAGGTCATGTCTTCTCACACTCTCTTCCGCCCAAATACTAAAGAGATGACACTGGAGCCCACAAGATTCTGTGTAGAACTGTGCTCAGTTCCAAGACTGATTTAGTAGACAAGTCAGAAGGGAAGAATATCCACAAAGCTTTTTTGGTGTGTCCTCTCTACAGCAAAGAAGAACATTATTGCTTTTATTTTTTACATTTGTTTGCTGAAGAAAGGACACAGCCACGAATACAGTAAAATACATAGTCCAGTGTAGGAAGAAAAGTTTAGCAGAATTTTAGGTTCTTCTGAAAAACAAGTAAATGTAGCCAAATCTATTGATTTCTTTTTCAGGGGAGTAATAATTCAAAAGAATCCACTTAGCTATTTTTATATTCCTTTCTTTCCTCCTCTTCACTCATCCTTTACCTTTTTTTCCAACTAACTCATGGAATTATCACAGATTGGTAAGTATTTTGGAGGGTTCAACCCACATTTTCACATAAATTATTTATTTAATTACCCTTCAATCAGATCCCTTTGCAGATCCCTGATGAGAAAGAGGGAACTGTTTATCAAAGCTAGATGTTCTCCATCATGAAGGACATAGAAAGCTGCTTGCCTGACCTTTCAGAAGAGCATTCAAAGCCTGGTGTCACAAAGCACTTTCAAGAAATCCAATGACTTCAACAAAAATAGTCACAAAAATTAATTTTCTTCTCCTGTGGAATGCCATCTTAGCAACTGAAGGTCAATTTTATCAGTGTTTACTGTATATACCCTGATATCAGAGGAGTGTTGGCTTATGACTCTTGAGAATAGGAAAGGTAAAGGGCAAAATTATTTGGCAAA
Organism: Climacteris rufus; assembly: GCA_013398175.1. NCBI lineage: Eukaryota > Metazoa > Chordata > Aves > Passeriformes > Climacteridae > Climacteris > Climacteris rufus. Next base: position 99,672 of record VZRZ01002082.1, on the reverse strand, counting down.
TCAACACAGATCCCCTACCACCGTTACTCCCAGCAACATCAAGGGCTGCTTTTTCCATCACATAAACATATCCACAGACATCAAATCCCCCAAAGCTCTTTCTGTGAAGTCCTGAAGTTCACGTACATTGTTTTGACCTGAGAGCAGAACAAACTCTACAAGAAGGGGAAATGCAGAAGAATAAAAACTAACAATTTGAGAAGTAAGGACAGGCATCATATTCCTGCATTTATAAAACAAAACTTGGACATGAGAAAAATAATGAGGGATTGTTCATAGGCACATGCACATCTCATCTCTCTTTCCAAGTAAAAAGAAATGTCACCTGAGCTCAGCCTTTGTCTACCTGACTGAAAATTCTGTGAATGGCACCTGTGTAAAACAGAAAGGGTTTGATGTGCAGTGAGAACCAGGCAGTTTTGAACACTGTTAGCTTTAAATAACCTACAACCAGGTGTATCAGTGAAACAGCCCCATTTTTCACATTTAGATAAAGACATCCAGTTTGTCCTGACTGCCATGAGAAACAACAGCGGTCCCATTCCAGGCCTGCTTCCTCAAATCTTTCGAGGTGAACTGCTCTGAGCTAAGGGGTGAATAGTCATGTGGGCCATTCAATAACAATGCAAAGAAGGAATTGTGCAAAGGAGATTACTGCTTAAATATAATTGCAGAATTATTAAAATGCAAGTTCCAGATGGAAATTGCCATAACCATTATTTTACTGATGCTTTCAGAGTACACTCAGAGGAATCAGAGCATTGACACGACAGGCTGGAAGGCTTCTTATTATGCAAAAGGTCAAAGTTTCCCTCAGATTATGTCTACTTTGTGAGTCATTGACTTTTATAGACTGAGGTGTTTAGAAAAAAGTCTCATGAAATTTATGGCAGCATAATGTTCTGGTTATAGTCTGTAACCTTATTTTAAAAGAAAATATAGCTCATTAAGTATAATATTCTGACTATATCATATATTATTGTTTTTCATTTAAATGGTACCATAAATGTGCACTGGGCTTTAGAGCCTGGTTTGAAAAATTGCCATGAAAAATTTATACCTTAAGGACTTGCTCCTTGAAATACCTACTCAATGACTAACACAACTGGAAGTCTGACAGATATCAAAGGACTTCTCATACAAGTAAGGACTTTAAGGCTAACGTCCTACATCTTTAGGAGTTGCTGAGGGACAGCACAGAACAGAGAAAAGGTTTTTTATTTTGGCTGTGTTTTTCCTTGTTGATGCCTTTGAACCTGTAAGTCACATGATCCTGCCCTCCTGTAGCTTTCCCACCTTTCTGCTCTTAAACCCTTTTCATCCAGCTCACTCATTTCTCCTCTAGGATCATAATCTGAGGATCTTATCGCCATTTTCTTCACATAATTTTCTTGACATTCTTTCATGGTTTAGTTTCTTCCTGTCTCCTAAATTCTTATTTGTGAGCTCTTTTTATCTATACAACTCAACTTCTCATTCTACCTCTCTGAAATGTCCACTTGAAGACCTCACTGCTTGAACTTGGCGTGCTCAGCCTGAAAATCTGAAATCTTCTGAACACCAACAGTTTCATAAGAAATAAATATTAACTAGATAGTGGATATTTTCACCACACAGCACAGGAAAAAAATAATTTGGTTTTTTTGCTGAAGCTGCATACAATCAATCCAAAAAATAAAAGAATGAAATAAAACTTCCTTACCTGACACTTAGCACAACAGTTAAAAAAAAAGTTTTTCACATGTGTGAGGTTGAATCCAGGCACTCTAGGGCAGATTTAAAGGATTCTAAGTGTGCAGCAGTCAGCCAATATAGTGCAAATGATTTGGCTGGATTTTCACAACTAATTTTGTAGTATTAAAATGCTAAAGCTGTTTAAGTACATTTGTGCAAATAAGCGCTGGCCATTATTCTGAGTAACTTAATGTACGGAAAATAAAATGATTTGCAATCATGTGTGGTTGCAGTTATAAATGTGACACATTCCCGTTTCTACCCCCCGCACCCTGCCCCCCTCCCTTTTTTTTAAGAAGCAAATAATATATTACTTTGGTTCTAAAAGCAGGAAAAAAGAACTCAAACTAAATTATACTTTTTTTGGAGAGTGAACACAGCCTGTAGCTTATTGGTCTTAGAATAACTCTACTGCCAGAGTAAATATTCCTTCTTATTTAATGTGCCTTCTTATTTAATGTGCAAAGACTTAAGAATGTAATTTTATGATTTTTTTCTTTATTCTTACTTTTAAAGCTCAACAAACAATTATACATTTGCATAATTCAATTACAGTTAAAAAAAAAAATCTGCTCCACAAGAGACTCACCTGCCCCTTAAAACTAAAACATTATGTGCCAACCAACTCCAATCCCCACTGATTAACAGTAGCATATTCCAAATTTATAGGGTCTATTACAAGCCATCTGAAGAGCAGCCACTGTGCCAAATCTCCCTCACTCCCTCTCCAGGGAATCCTTTCTCAGATGCTCTTTTCACATCAAGTAAACAACACTTTATGTCTTTTGCATGGATAGCAGATAATTACCATATGGTTAAAAACATGCTTGCTTCATTCACCTTCCCACTGTAAACTTCCTTCATTATGACAGCTAAGGAGCATCTAGGGAGGCAAACTCTATAATTTAGCCTTCTATAGGTTTAGTGGTTTAAAAGGTCAGTGTCTATTACAATAAAGTTAGAAGCCAGTGTAAGCGACTTTGCAGGAAATAATTTTTTATTCCAGCAGGACGAAAGAGAGAAATGGATGCAGGTGCAGGCATGAGAGTCAGTATATTTTCTTATTGCATCCAGTACAGTTACAAATACATGCTCAGGAACAATGTAGCAGTGTAGAACAACTAGCAAAGATTTGAGAAGATAAGGAGCTAAAACTGGCCTCCTTGTTGGTTCCCTGTCTGTTTTCCTGCCTTGCTGTTCACTGCACAGTATGGGGCTACCCCTGGGATCAAGTCTTTTCATGGTAACTACAAAAGGATGTGACCCTTCACACCCTGCCTGTCAGCACCCTGGGTGAGAAGAAGGACTTGCAGATCTCATGTACATAATGTAGCAGACAAGAATTGAATCTCAAAAGGGATAAGTAAACCAGATTCCAAGAGATCTGTCAGAGTCTCAGGGAGGCGCAGAGGCTGCATTCCTGTGGAGTTGCTTTACAGGAAAGCTAATTATGATTTCTCCCAAGCTGAATGATCAATTTCACCAGGCTCCCTCTCTATTGTTGTTGCTTAATCTGTGCTCCACACTGAAAGGCTGGTTGGCAAATGCTTGGGAACTTCTGACCTCTCAAAGATTAATTCTTTGTGGCCCGGCTATTTACTTAGGAGTGCAGGCAACAGACAAACCCAAAGAGAGAAAAAGCTTCAAGTATGTTGCATCCTTTTGGTACAACTTCCCTGCTTCTATTCTACAGCTCCTGGAACACAAAAACCTCCAGGACGAGGAGGTGAGAAGAAGATCCTGATTCCTGTTGAATTTTATGCCCTGGGCTTTCTAAGAAGCAATTTTTTACCATCATCATTTCTTTGAAACACAATCTCATTTTATCTTAAAAATTTTTTGTATGTTTATTATATCCTCATTATTGGTTGAGGTGGAAAAAAAGTTTTTGTCTACACCTGAGGTTCTAAGTACTAAACTTTATTGAACCTAACATTACTAAATACCTGATCCCAGTCATTCCCACTTTATACAAGGCTAATATATAATATATATTGAATGCATTTAATGTAAGCCTAGTGATACCAGTTAAAACAGTTAATGATTTTGAATGCTTTCATTTCAGATATTTGGATGATCACATTTTTACCACTTCTGTTTAACTCCTTTTCTTCTCCTTCCTTATTGATTGCCATTTCATATTGTAACAAAGCAAACAGCCTTGTAGGAAGAAAGAGACAACATCAAGGGCTTTAAACAGATACTGAACATTGAATATGAAGAGCCAGAAGATTCAGAACTCCCTCACAATCTGGAAGCACTCAATATATAGAGTGGATTCAGGCTCAGAATTCACTGATTTAGATTCTCCCCAAACAGGATCAGATTTCACCTGTGCTTGGATAAATTGAATATGTTAAATTAAGCAAGAACAAAAGTGGTAGAAGTGAGAAAAGAAGCCAGAGGATTAGAATAGCATAATTTATACCAATAAGAGGGAGGCCAAGGCAGGTCAATGTCCATAATGTCAAATGCTGGGCAAGCAAAGGGGCAAAGACAGTGACAAAGTGGAGCAGTCACAGCAGTGCAGCTGCTGCAAAGGCGAGTCCAGTGGTAACACTGACTAATAGTTACTAATGTATTTCACAGACAGAAATGAGAATGATGATTCACCTGTTATAGACATATCATCCATCAGTGGATATTGCCCTCTGCAATGGACATGCTGTCAGCATTTCATCTGCTCCTACTGCTTAACTAGGAGAGAGGGCAAGAAAGAGCAAGAAAGGGAGCTGATTCAGTACTCTAGAAAGGAGAAGAAATAGCTTTTTGAATGAGGAAAACTAAAATTTGGTATCTGCCTGCACAGCCTACAAGCTAAAGTAGCACAATACAGTAACTGAGAGTAAACTTCCCGAGATATCCCTGTATATGTTGAGAGAGTCACAAGACTTTAAAAGCCCTATTGCAAAACTCATTTTCCATTTGCCTGGGCCGCTGTGTTCTTCATCAAGTAAGAAGGACTTTCCAGAACTCTTATATGGGTCACGGGATAAGAACAGAGGGCATTAGGGGTTTATGTCTCATAAAAAATGTTATGAGTAATGCTCAGATACATTCTTGGTCCCTTTAGTGTCTCTATTCTATCAACAATTTCATCACTTAAAACCCCAAATGAGCACTTTCCTAATGGCAGGACCCATGTTAATGGTGCTTGATGAAGAAGACTTTGTTTATCTCATTCAGTCAGCTGAATAACTTTTCTTTCCTAAGCAGAGTATTTATTGTACACCTAAGTGAACTTATGCTGCCATTTATAGACTTAAAAAGAAAGAGATTTTCTCCTGGAAACACAAAACACACTGTTTGAACAGCATTAGAGAATAATTTGGGCAGCTGGTGCCCATCTTATTTGTTTTATAGATAAGTCACCTTTCATATGAAAAAAAGAGCATGTGTAGTTTTATCTACACAGAACAAATTAAACAAATAGCAGTATAGTATTAGAACTGATTGCTTCCTGATTTACTTAGGAAATAATCATCATACTTTATTATTATAATTTATATTGCATTATAATGCAAGAAATCCATCATGATAGGCATTAAATAACACAAAACAGAAAGACAGGCTTGTGTCTGAGGTCTTGTGATGTCAGACCAGAGCTGTCACGCTCACAGACTTGTGTAGGGAACTAGGGAACTCATGCATGGAAAATTTCTTCCCCAGAGAAGGTAAGAGGAGTGTAAGAACAAGATTAACTCCTAAATGCAGGACAATTTTGCTGCATAGCCTGTCAGAAAACTAGAACTCTCTCACTTTGGAACTTATCTGGCCATTAATTATTTTCAAGAGGACAGATTTTATATGAAAACATCCTTTATATTACTTAATAAAGGGCCTCTGGATGAGGTAAGATCAGAGGGACTGTTGCAATTAAGCACAGGTCTCCCGCTGTACCAGAAAAGGCAAAAGTGAAACAAAGACATTTACTCCAATGCTGAAGAAACTGAACATTTAGCTATAAATTCTTTTCTTTAGCCTTATACTATATGACTAATACAAATGGAGATATCAAAAGGGTACTGGCAAAATCACTTGACATGTTAGGTTGGCAATGTTAGGTTAACAGTTGAACTCAGTGATCTCAAGAGTGTTTTCCAACCTGATTCTATGATTCTATGACATGGGCCATTACACCATTGTTGGCCTGTGATGATTTCCAGAGGAGACTAAGTGTTTCCTTTAGGCAGACAAAACTTTGTTGAACTATACCAGTAGCACTATGGCATATTTTTTTGGCAACAAATCAGTTTCTGACTGCTCAGCTCCCCCATTCCCAGTGCCCCCCGCCACAATCCAACCCTTCCATTCTGTGCAGAGGGTTCTGCCTCTTGGCAGTGACTCTTTCTCAGAATCTCAGATGAATATCTTAATGTTCCCTGCAGATGTTGGTGCTCAAGTTGCTCTGAGACTCAGTTTTGTTGGTAGGATAAAATAAATAGATAGAAAAACTTTCTGCCCTTTAGGCAGCAGCCTGGTACCAATGGGTTTGATGGATGATGGAGGTATAACACGCAAGCTGGTGAATCTGGAAAGGAGTAATTCCAGAAAGTCTTATGAAAAACTGTTTGTGTGGTCAATGGGCAATAGGACAGAAAAAAGTAAGTAGGAAAGGAGAAAAATAATTATCTCAGCAATAAACTGATGTTAGTGATGACCAGCATGACAGGTCTTGTAAGCCTGAATTAATTTGAATTAAGTGTGCTGAGAAGTGATTCACATTTCATTTCCAAATGAAAATGACAAATTTTTTCATCTGCTGAGTGCATGCATCTACAATGCATCAGATCTAGGAGACAAACTTCACAACAATTGACAATTGTTGTAGTCACAGATGCTAGCTCTAAGTTCTTCAAGTCTTCATATTTATTTATTTATTTACTTACTGCTCTCTGAGCTTTTCACAGAAGTTAGCTTAAGATTTTATTGACTATGGCACAAAGATGTAAACAATAAAATTTTGAATCCATGAAGAAACAATGACACACTTTTTCCACGTAACTAAGCTTTGCAGGTTTTATACCTATCAAAATATTTTTCACTGGATACTTGCTGCCTGTGATGACATTTTAAATTATTAAGGCCTAGTATAGTTCTTTAAATGATTGATTTAAAGGTATATTAGATACAGTCAGGACCAAAAGATGCAAACATATGAAAAAACATATGAGGACTTTGACAACAGTGCAATTAAATTAATAGCAAAATTGGAGTTAATCAATTGAGTAAAATGATGGGAAGGTTGCATAAGAGAGTTGAATTGAAGCACGTTCTCAGCAATCTGTTTCTGCAGTGCAGCTGCTACACGTTTGTGTAATAAGTGAGTCGATGAGCAGCTCATTTGTATGAAACTGAATGCAAGTTAAATGTTTGGGTTATGATGGGAGTCGGCAGCAAATGCACAAAGTTGCTTACTGCAACACACTGCAACTTTTCAAAGCTACTAGTGGTGGTTTTGGCGGAGCAATATGTGGCCATAATGGCACAGTAAGGGAAAGCTGAAAGGCCACATTTCCTTTATCCATCCTTGTACTTTTCCTATAGCATCTTTGGAAAAAGCAGGATAAGGTGGGATTACAACACTGTGTCAAACCTCTCTCGCTTTCCTCCATCACCTGATGCAGCCACACTGCCCCTGGCAGTGCAGGAATGACTGAGTAAATTCAGCAAGGCATTGAAAGATGTAATTTGCATTAGATTAGTTGATGTTGCTTTTTCAAGGCTTCATACAGCACTATCTGCAGCACAAAGGCCAGGTGGGTGCCCAGGAAACAATCTGTGTTTTTATCATCTGTGGCCACTAGGAGCGTTTGCATTCACCCCATCCATGTGCTGCATCCCACAGTCAATGTGGTGGATGTTAATCCAGTGCCACAGCTGTCCCTGCAGTCACAGATGGGCTCTATTTAGCTTTAAACTAGTTATCACAGGTGGCAGCCCAAGTCTTTGGAGCAGAACAGAGCTCAGACACAAAATAACAACCAACCAAACAACCAAATAAAAAAGCGTAAATCAGTCGGTATTCATGGTTGTGTTAAAGCATTATGTTACCAGGCCATGCTTCTAGGAATACTCAAAAAAACCCCCAAACAACTTCTCTTGGATACATCTGGATAAACTGCAGGTGTCATGGGAAACAAGGATGCAGACATAACCTTAGCTTGGATGGAGTACAGTGAAGAGCCTGTTTTCTCAGCTGAAAACACACAGATTTAACAAAATCCACTCTATTTACAAATATGGAAATATCTGTAAGTGTTCAGTTTAAAACTTTTACATTTTGTACTAGTCTTATAAATGGCAAAAATTAATTTTATTTTCCTTGCCATGTTTTGCTTCAGTCAGTAACAAGGTCACTATTTCTTGACAGAAACATATTTTTCCAGTTTTTCAATTAACCATAAATGTTTTTTGTTGAAAATAAGACACATTTTCCCCCAAATCTGAAACTGTCAGTGGACTAAAAGTAATTATAAGCCATGATTTATCAGTAATAACCTATAAATCCAGTTCCCATCTTTTGAATACTTCAGCATTGAAAATACTATACTTTTAAACAGAAAAGGTTAAAAAGTGCTTAATTAGATGCACATGGGCTCTAGGAGTTAACAATGTGTGTGTCCATAAGCCCCAGTCCAACACAGCTTGTTAGAAATGTACATATTTTAGGTCAAACGTGTACTATTTATTTTAACAGGTCCATGCATGTAGTCAGATAAGAATAAAGCAGATTATGTCACCAATGGATGCATATATGCAGCTGGTCGTAGTCAACTCTCTGCATCTGATCTAAGCTTTTTGGCAATAGCAAAACATTTATTCCAGTCCAACAGATTTAAAAAAAATAATTTCAAGGTAAGGGGACTTGTAATCAGCAATGGAAACATGCTGAGCAGCCAGGTTACAAGGATAATTGGATACAGGGCCATGTACAGGAGACTGGGTCCCCTGACACTGCAAGCTGCAGACTCTGAGCTGCTCTGCTCTATGGGAAAATGACTTCTGTGGGCCTTGTCAGCTGGATGGATTGTAAAACTGGAGCTGATATAAAAAAGAGAAATAGATGCATTATTTTTCCTCACTCACTATGTTTTGGTATTAAATAATAGGAATTATGAGAGCAGTAACTTTAGAAGTAAATAGGATTTTGCCTGTGAGTATATGCAAACCTAGTACATGGTAGCATAATAGTAATTAATAGCAGAACATGGTAAAATAAGTAAAAAAAAAAAAAGTTGAAATCTCTTAATGGTAAAACTAGAGACTTAGAGCTTCTTCTTGAAAATTATGGGATTATGGGTGTCTGCAGCATTGACATAAATCAGTACAATCTACTGACCCCACTGGGGGTTACTTTTCCTCTGTGATCCCATCAATTCCTCACCTAAAACCTCATGGTCCAAAGAACACTGAAACAGAAGCAGCTGTCTTCACTGCCCATGAAACCCACCCAAGAATGAGGCTGGCACTGCAGCAAAAGGATGGAGCTGCTTCCTTGTGGGTGTCCTGCAGTTCCCAATGGATGCTGGTGAATAGGAAGACCCCTTCACCCTCCACCTGGCTTTCTGTGCTGGCATCTGGGTCCCCACATGGGGGAATAAGGATGCCTGCCATCAGGGCCACAGTGGAAGGTCCTGCAGAGTGGATATCTCAGACCAAACCTGAACAGCCTCCATGTGCTGGCTTCAGCTTACAGGAGAAGGGAGAGGGGTTCAGAATGTGATCTCTATTACTTTTCTTTCTCGTGCTGCACATGCAGAATTTGAGGTGTGCTGAACAAATGCTTTGCTGGTAAACAAAGAATTGAACAGTTAATTATAGATGTTACTCATCATTATCCCTTCATCAAAGGTAACTTACAGGAAAATTATAATTGCAAGTACCTACCTTTCAGTGAACACATTGGCTTAAACAAGACTATGTATATATTAAATTACACATGTTCTAAAGGACTGAACTAATTCATGCCCTCCAATGGTCACTGAATACAGCTGTTCAGGTGTAACTTCTGACTCTGGCATTCCCATAACCTTCTTGTTTTAAATATGCAGGAGGGGAACATTTCCTACATACCCTGTACAGTGCTTAACCCTGTCCTACACATGTGCTCTGCTGCCAATTGCTCTTGAAGTCTGTCTCCCAGCTCTGAGCTAACACAGTAAGTATTACCCTGGGCTGTAGAATCTTAAACTCCAGTCCTGAAATCAATGGCCAAGGAATGAGCAAATAAATTATTTTAATTGAGATTTCACAGTTAAAGGTGTTTGGTGATCCTGACATTTCTAATTTCCACCAATTTGAACAACATGGACCCACGATTACATTTGCATAAGAAAGTTTTCATATTGACAGCTCAGAATTTCGGAGCCAAATTAAACGAGATGCATTTTTTTCTTGTATGATCTATGTATGAGCCAATTATGAACATTTATGGCAAGGAGACAGGCAGTAATGATCACTGGGTAATACAGAAACTACAGACAGGTAGGCATATGGTCTCAATAACACAAGATCTGTATCCACATAAAAATGTCCTTGCTTGAATTCAGCCTCAAGGCTTACATATTCCCTTGAACTAAAATATCTACTCTGTTATTTACTGCATTACTTAAATAAACTGCTTCCCTATATTTAGAGAGCCTCATAAATGGCATACTTTGTTGTGCAATGTACGAGCTTGTGTGCCGAATCATACATCACTGCGCTTTACCAGATGTCAGAATTTAAAGCAGATCGCAGCTCTTTCTTCTCTGGGAGACAGGAGAACTGGCATGCCACAGCAAGCTGAACTACTGCTTGTTCTGATTCATTTCACTGTGACTGTATCAACCTGTTGGTTATAGAGCCTCAATATAATTATCAGGGCTAAGATATTTTGGGTTTTGATCCTGTCTCCCAAACTTTCTTAGTTATTATTTCAAAAATAGAGGCTTCATTGTCCCCCGTTCTTTAAAGAGAATATAACAAATCTAGAAATTCAAACCACATAAAGTCTCACACAAATCCATCTGGGGTCAGTGGAAGTTAAAGAGAAATTCAGTGTTTAAAAATCAAGTATGCAAGTTCATCTCTGTCATGACACCAGACCTTTGGTAGACCACGGATGTCTGGGAGAAAGGCAGGGGGATGCAAAGGACTGACTGCTTAAGGAATAGATCTCTTTATCAAATTTTTTAAAGGGGTCAGGATAAATACACATTTGAAAATAGTGTTGACTAACCTCAGGTATTTGCAGCTTGGGAGTTATGCTGCATAGGCACAAGTGCATCATGCTTTACATGGTCCAGACAGTGCTTCAGAAACTGAAGCTATACATGGTCTGTCAGGCTACAAGGAATTAATCTGTGAGCCACTAACCTGGAGTAAGCTGCAATATTTGTATACAACTTTGAGTATGCTTCAAGACCATAATCCGTGAGATATACACTGAATGGTACCTCTATGCTATTAAATCACAGAATCAAAGAACAAAGCATAGAATCATAGGATGGTTTGGGTTGGAAGAGACTTGAATGATTATCTCATTCCAAACCCCCTGCCATGGGCAGGGTCACCTTTCACTACAGCAGGCTGCTCAAAGTTTCATCCAACCTAGCCTTTTAACAATTTCAGGGAGGAGACATCCTCAGTTTCTCTGGGCAACCACTTCCAGTGCCTCACTCATCACTCTCACAATGAAGAATTTCTTTCTAATATCTACGCTGTATCTGCCCTCTTTCAGTTTAAAACTGTTACCCCTCATCCTATCACAATGTTCCCTGATAAAGAGTCCCTTCCCATCTTTTCTGTAGGCTCTCTCTAAGTACTGGAAGGTGCTATAAGGTCTTTTCAGAGCCTTCTCTGCTCCTGGCTGAATGACCCCTGCTCTCTCAGCCTGCCCTCACAGGGAGGTGCTCCTGCTCCCTGATCATGTTCACGGCCCTCCTCTGGATTTGCTTGAGCAGGTCCCCATCCCTCATGTTGGGGCCCCAGAACTGAACATAGTAGTACTGGTGGGTTATAATGAAAGCAGTGCAGAGGGGCAGAATCACCTTCCTCAACCTGATGGCTATGCTTCTCCTGATGCAGACCAGGTTGTGGCTGGGCATCTCCTTGAAATCATGCATATATATTGTTATTTTAGGAATGGATCACTTACTAAACTGAGACTGGATTAAGAGAACTCTACTGAATTCTGTTTCTTTTCACAAACAAAACCCCCCAAACTGAAAATACGGTGTGAGTGTAAAATAAAACAATTCCTTCAGAAATGAGAGCAAACACTTGGGACTTCTCTTCAAAACTGAATTCAAAGAATTTTTAAAATGGAATGTCATACTGAGGGTTAAAATTAAAATGATTGACTTTGTTGTCAGATAAATTCAAATGCCTTCCACAGTACCACTGATAGGGTCTAGTGCACTCTTACACCTTCAGAGACTGCTTTTTCCCATTTTACAAAAGGATCTAGACAGCTCCTAGTTCTTCCAAAATGTTGCCATCTCCCAACATGTGAAACATCATTTCTGCTTCTGATGGTACCTAACATAAAGTACACATACTACCTTGAACCATGTCTTAGGTCAGCCACTGATGACTTCCACCTAGGGATTGGTCTCATTCTACAACAAAGGTGCCCTGTAGGAAATTATGCCACTCATTCTTATCGACACCTTCCTGTGGCTTTCTGTGTTTCATAGCAAATGACACACTAACAAAAGTGTTCTCATTGGTTTTCTGACCACTCAGCCTAGAGGACCTGAACTGAATTTAGCACCGTGTGAGAAGCACAGAGAGCCCTGTAGTTTTCCACTTACTAGAGTATGACCTACTGAAATAACTCATTTCTTCCACTTTCTGTTAATTATAAGGCTTCCAGTTGCTACTACAGTATTTTGCTTGGCGACAGAGAAGAGATATCCTTAGCTCAGCATGCAATGGGGAATTTGTTTGACTTTGTCAAATGTAAAATAATGAGAATTTGTTTTCTCTTAGTTTAGCAAAAAAAAAAAAAAAAATAGCAAAGTCTAAGGTATGTCATGTCTGTATGATTTCAGACTGAATCTGAGGCATGTCCTGAAACAGTCTTTAGAGGTCAAGTATTTAAAATACCTTAAATCTCCTCATGCTAAGCTGTTTTGTTAGTTGATTTTGTTAATGTTGATGTGTCGCAGTAACAACACGAAAGAAGGAGACAGAACCTCTGGAGATCAAGGAACAAGTTCCTAAAGGCACAAGTGCCTTGGGCCTTGCCCATCTTTATTATATACGTGTCTTATAATTCACTATGTATTGGAGGAAACAAAGACCTCCCCTCAAACACACTGGTCAAAGGAAATGTCCATCAAACTTCTGTGCCCAGGAGAAGGAATGTAAACAAAAAGATACCATTACAATAACATGACTATGTTTACAGAGAATGTGTGAGAAACTAGCTACAAAAGAATGATAACATCCAGAACTGCAGAAGTCAGGGCAACACTGATGTGCTACTTTTTTTCTTTTTGTGAAGCCTAGGGTGGCTTATGAAAGGAGGGCAATGAAGGGATGAGGAAGACTGAAAGGATTCCCACATCCTGCTTCAATTCCAGACTGGAAGAAGAGACAAGGCACAAACCAAAGAGAGTTTGTGATCTGAGACTGGGACTGTTCACAAGACCCTGAAAGAGTCCAAGACAAACACACTAAAAACTAGTGGTTCCTCAAATGCTGTAAATTTGAAGTATATACATTAAAATGGTCTCTATCAACTATTATTAAGAAATGGCTGAGAAAAAGTCAGTGACTTAAGGTGCAGAAAATGAAGGAAATGTGTGCTTTTTTCGTATGAAGCTGAACAACTTTTTCACCCTTTCTGAAGGGTTTTGAAAGCTTTTTACTCCTTCAGGAAGATACGAAAGCATAGTCTATGCCTCAAATAAAAGCTGAAAAGCAAATATAAAGAATCCCAATTCCCTCTATTCTCATTCATGAGTTTCCAAGGCCCTGTACGAGAAAAAAATTAAGTAACTGTTTCTTAACTACATGAAAAAATTGCAATATTATTAAAAACTGTAGAAGGCAAATTAAAGAAACACAATGGGATTTATGTGTGTACACGTGTGTGTATGTTTACATACTCCTTTCCTTTGCTTCAACAAACAGGCCTGTGCTGGTAGCAGCAGATAGAATAACATTCTCCCTGTCTTTATCTTAAAATCACCACCCAGCATTCCTTTTGTCACTAATGATCCCCTCAGGCAGGAACCTGGCCATCCAAGTGAACAGGAACCAGACCAGCAAGCCACAGCTAAAGCAGAACTGCACAGGCTTGAGCAGATCATGGCATTCTCCACTACCTAATAAGCACTCTGAGAGTTAAATGGGAATCATGACAGGATTGCACGAAGCCCATTGTCAGCATCTCCTGAGTGTTTAATAGTTGATCTGAAGCTAAGCAAGTACACAAAATACATTTTTTTTCTCATGTTCCAGTCCATTTATACTTTAGTCTTTTAGAAATGGGAATTTCAAAACCAGGGTGTGATTTGACATTATTTAACAAATTTTATAGGAACATTCCCATGACTTAGGGCATTATTTTCTGTTATGTTTCTTTACCCATTTTTCTTTTTCTAATTTGTTTTCTGATATCTCTTCCAGTAATGCTCAACCAGCCATTCACTTTTATTAGTAAAGCTAAAATGAATGACACTAATGTGAACAGCATAAAACCTTCATTGACCTACTTTCATTAAATGAAGGAGAATAGGCCTTATAGGTCTGATAGGTTGTCCAATTTACTCTTACACTTAAAATTACTGATATTTCCTTATGATGATCTATATATACAGGTTATGCTTAGCTCTGTATGAAAGCAACACAAGTATAATACACAATACGTTCTTATTCATTCTCTGTTCTGAATTACCAGTAATTCAAGAAATAGCCAAAACTGATGGTTCCAAAAATTGGAAAAGGAAAAAAAAATGGAACAAGCCAGCAGATCACCAGCTTGACACAATTAAATGCTACCCACGAAGTCAATATAACCCAATGGCATTTTTTAAGAGAATGAATAATCCTCAGGCATTTTTCTGCTCAGGTAATTTTTGCATACTTCTCCTCTTCTTTGCCCTGTCCAATTTTAAAGGTCCAATTCTGACTGAACTGCTGAGCATTCCACACTAGCATTGGTTTTAGCAGAACAGAAACACCCTTTACATCTTACTAAGGTTTGCCAAGAATCACACAATTAGACCAAATAATTAATTGCTGTCTGACAAGACCTAATGTCATGGAAGTAGCCTTTCCAAGTTCACCTGTAGGCAGCATGCTCAGCTTCTGCAATGACTAAAAATAAAACTTAATGCCATAGTAATATTGCTATTACTTTTACAACAACAACCAGGAGATCACAAATCAGATCAGGATCACTGCATCCCAGGTATAATTTAGCGGTCTCTAAAGGGCTCACGGAACAAAGAGATTAGAAATAACAGTGGTGACAGTTATTCTGTCTGTCCTTGCAGACCCAGTGCAGAGGGGAGGCAAGCAGATTGCCACAGTCACAAAAATGACAGCAGCAGAGCCAAAAATCAAACTCAGGGTTCTTGAATTTAACAAGATCATCTTTCTGAAGAGCTTTGCAAGCAAACAAAACATATGTGCAACTACCCAAATGGTTCTCTCATATTTCTCAAGATGAAATTTAAGAGCAAAATGACAAAAGATCTGTTCTGAAAAATCTGCCCTAAAAAATCCAGTCTGAGGTACCAAGAAAAATCAACACTCACTACCTCCAGCTACATGCCTTGGGGAAAAAGAAAAAAAGTCAAGCTAGTATTCACAGATGATTATTTTTTTAATAGTTCTGGCCTCAAAGCAGCAGCTCACATTCCCAATATTATAGGGAAGGAGGAAAGCAGAAACATATCAATCACTCAACAAAGAGGGTTGTCAGGGAGTGGGTATTTTTCTTTTATAGCATTTTCTTCTCAGCAGCTGCCCACGTGCAGTCTATCAGGAGATATCTCAGGTGTCCATCAGAATATTCCTCTGCACTCTCTCCACCGTTGGTGTTTGAGCTTAATTTATTTGTCAAGTACTCATTTGGGAGTAGGACTAGTTGGGGGGAACAGGGAGAAATGTGTTCGTTTCATCATTATACTGGCCCACCTCCCTGCTTTCCATCAGCCTGCAAATATTTACATCAGACCTGCTGGATTTCTGCATCTTTTAGGATTTTTTTTGCAATTAATTCAGTCTCAATATTCTTCTCATTTCCATACTTTTCAAATGTCATTTCATCTCTTTTGATCTGCTTCCATTTCTTTTCTCCCTTCTCTCTCTTTGCTTTCATGCTCTTTCTGAATTTTGAAATGGATTTTGTTGGTTGATAGAAGCATTTGAATTGCTTTCAGAGGCTGGGCCTTGGAAACACAGTACAGCAGCTTGGTTAATCACATTTCTCACCTAGAGCCTGTATGAAAAGGGTGATACATAGAGTGTGAGGTTGCAATGCTACTAGTAAAGATGAGCTAATGGACCCTGGCCAGCCTTAATTAGTTTCTAAGCCAAACCTTTCCCTCCTCTGACCATGAGTGTGTCAGCCTATCAGTTTTATAACAGCTGTCAGCCTCCTCTGACTAGTTTATCTTCATCTTTCCTATTTTATGTGTTGACACAGGACCAAAAGAGTTATTTCCCTGCAGCCAAGGGGTCCTTCACTCTGCAGGCAGAACAAAACGTGCTTCTTCTATGGGGCACCTGGCCCTACTCCAGGAAGGGCCATGTGTGGCATGAACCACTGCAACCCTTGACACTCTGCACCTTCAGGATATGGCAATCTGGCACTTAAAAATATAAATGTATATATATGTGCATATATATATCTCTATATCTCTATATATATATATCTATATAGACACCAAAAAAAAAACCAAACCAACCCTAAAACAAAACCAATATAAAAATAAATACCAGAAAACAAATATGACAAAACATGAACCTACACTAAAAACAAAGCTCCCCAAACCATCACCACATTAAATCCATTGCTGAAGTGTTGCCACCCAACATGAATTGCCAAGGAGTGAAACTTCTTTTTCTATTTCAAAATAGTTGAGGAAGGCTTATCAACTGTATATGTGTTTCCCAGTGGAAAGCTTCCAACCAGCTGTGCAACATGTAAATCAAAATACGCCTTCTTAATAACAAAGGCTTGTTTCCATCAGGATGGATGGATAAATTGCTTTCTGCCTGAGGATAAAGAGGACTGGACTTTAGGTGTGTAAAAAATGGTAAATATTTCTCTTCCCTTTTGTGCTTTCCCAGCCAAAACCATCTTAAGAGCGCCATCTGTTTCATTGCCACAAAAAGAAAAAAAAATAGGGTTACCAGGCTGCCTGTGCTTATTCATCCAATTTTACCTTGAGTTAAATGTTGGAAACTGTCCCCATTTGGAAAGGTTTTAGTTCTGCCACTGGCTACAATAAAAGCTGCTGTTTCTATCCACTGCTTGGCTTGTCTGTCTCTGGGTTTTTTATTTCAGCTAGAATTGCAAAAGAAATTACACTATTCTAGTGTAAAATGAATGGGATTTGCTCATTTTAGTTTATTATCTTCATCTGTTTCTCTACACTAAAGAAGAGAGAAAAGTCCCACTCACTCTCCTGCCCTCCCCTCACCTCCAGAGAAAGTGGCAATTGTACCATTAAGCCTGGAGTGCTTTACATATGCAAACACAAACACAATGCTTACAGGAAAGATCTTTCCTATCCATATGTTCATCTCCTTTCCTTTACCTAAACCAGACGATTACCTCAGCAGCTCAGCTGTGTTATTGAGACATTTCAGCGTGAAATTTGTTTTTCCTCACTGAACTTTAAGCAGAATTTCAAGTGCCAAGTCTCCAAAGCCAAGTGGGGCTATTAAGAGATAATTACTAATTATGCTAATTTGAGAAGTTGTGCTATTTCTTTCCCTGGTCATTTTATCTGCAGCTCTCCTGAGACAACAGTCCCCATTCAATGTTAATAACCTTTCCAGGCTAAGCATTCAATGGAGGACAGTGTGTCCTAAACTCAGGAATATTTTACAGTTAATCTAGATATGTGCCTGTAAATTAGAAAGAGAAGCAAATTGCTCTAATGCTAATGATTTATGGTATTAATTTTTTGCAGTAGCAGAAATATCTGATTCCTCTCCATTCATATACTGATACGGCCTTTTGCTGTTCGTTTTATTTGAAATGAAAAGAGTCCTCAGTGACTTGAAATATTCAGTATGCCAACAATATTTCTCAGTGATCATTTTCTAATCCTACCTATTGCAAGATCTCATAATTATAGATTAAAACAAAGAACAGATTTGATTTGCATTTTCTAAATGTCTCATTTATTTTTGCCTTATTTATGTAATGGTATGAAACAGATTTTTTCCAAACTCTGTATATATACTACTTTTTCTTTTCTTTTTCAAGACAGTGGTTATTGGCTTGATCACATTAGTGTGAAGAGTATGCTGACGGAATAAGAGACTTTCTTATTTCTTTAAACAAAATAATGACTTTAGGTTTTATTTGATGTATAATTCCATCCCTGTTCTGTGGCAAGACACACATACTTTACACCTTTTATAATCTGGTGAGTGGCAGTAAACAGAGTCTTGATTTGACTTGCCTTCTTTACACACTACTGGTGGGTAAAATCCTGTTTCTTTGCTCCTCAGAATGGAGCTCCCAGGTTAACACATGGTCACAGACAACATCCAGGAGGATCAGAACACTCTCCATCAAGAGCCTGGGACTGCTCTGATGTGGCCTCGAGGGCCCATTCCTGCAATACCTGGGCTCAGACATCCCTCCAGGTGGGAGGCATGCACACCTAAGGGCAGGTCCTGATACAGGCTGCAAGGTTACCCTTTGTCTGCCAGCACTGTATGAACCCAGAAACACTCAGGGGAGGTCAGCAACACCTGAAAGCAGACAAAGAACACACCACAGCAGGAAGGGCAGCGCAGGGCACCAGCAGGCAGGTGCAGACTGTCCCCTCCCCTTGAGACAGCCCTAATGTGAACAGGGTCCACATTTCCACAATAAATAAACTCCTGTCCTCACTGGAGTTCATCATCCTGCTGGACAGCTTGCTAAATGGCATTGGCAGGGTTTTTAATGGGTGGGGTTCCACTGAACTCTTTGTTCACAGCCACCAGTGCAGATCCAGCTTTCAGGGCCCGCATCCTCAGGGATGCTGGCAGAGGGTCACACAGCAGGATAGGGGCTCTGGCATCACAGGCAGCTGCAGTTCCCACAGCTTGCCAGCTTGGTCAGCCATCTCCACCACCCGAACTGTGGTGAGGTCAAACGTCTCCAAATTCCCCTCGCTGCCGCCTGATGGCACCAGATGGAACCTCCTCTGAAGGCCAGACCTGCCCTTGCCGCACATGAGAGAATTTTTAGCAGAGATGAGCTCTGTGAACACCAGCTGCAGATGGTCTGATGTGAGGGCAATGTTGGTGTGCTGCCGGACCAGGGCTCACAATGGGCTTAGAGGTGACCACAGCTGTGGCTCAAGCTCCAGAGGAAAGGGCAGAAAATGGGAGATATCCAAAGTATTTTCATAGGAATTTGGCTTATATTCTATATTGGTTTTCAGTTTTCAGCATCTAGATGCAAACTAACACAAGTTCCCCTTCAGGCAATCAAAATAAAAATAGGATGGAGTGACAAAAAAACCACAGGATAGTAGCTTCTACTTTGGTTTTTCACTATTTTAAACCCATACACAGGCCTAAAACCAGTTCATTTTTTAAAAGGCAGAGAATGTAAATATTCAAATTTTGAGTTGCACCTATTTCTGGAAAATGTAACGCACAGCCCTCAGACACCAGTTCAGTACTCCCAACATGGGAGTGGGAGGACTGCGTTCACATGAGACATGAATTAGAGCCTAAAAATATGTCCTAGTAATAAAAGAGAAGCTAATTTTAACTTTCAGCATTGCCAGTTTCAGAGTAGAACTTAATTTAGAGGAAATTAATTTTCCAAATGTGTGAACCTGCTCCCAAAGCCCAGAAAAACATCAGGTAAGATGCAGGCCTTCCTTGCTGGTAGGGTTCAGGGGACCAAAAGGCCATTATACTCCCACCATTCTACCAGGGGACACAGAGGAAGCGTGGCTGTGTGGCTTCCTAGTGTTGTAGCTCTCAGAGCTCTGTGTGAGCACATGCAGCAGAACTAACCCCAACATTTTAACAGCTCTCTAGCACATGCCAAGCTCAAGGTCCTGAGCTGCACCTGGACAGACACACACACAGGTCATAGACTTCATAAAACAGACTTTTCTGGCCATGGAAAGCATGTGCAAAAGGTGACACCGGCAAGTGTCCCAGGTGTAAGTATCACATCAGCTCCGCCTCTGGAGGAGAGGTTGTCATAGGTGGGGTCTTGCATCTCCCTTAAGCCCTGTCAACTCCTGACACATTGCGTCTTCTAAAGAAACACTTGTCCCAAAATCATTCTAACCAAGTCACGTCACAGTCATCTGCCCCTTGCTGATACATTGCTGTCCAAAGACAGCAGCTAAGGGCAACAACCAGACTCCACCTGCATGAGAAGAGCGCAATGCATCTGGGCAATGCAAAGCTGTAAGTGAATAAACATCTGTGAGAGAAGAGATCTCTTAAAAACGGAACAGAGGCAGTTGGAAGTGAAAGATGCCATCTCTCCTGAAAGGCCTCCTGGAATATTTAAAGGTAGTTCTTCATGGGGAAAGAAATGAGTGCTAGAGACTATTTCAAAACGCTTCATGGGCTCCGCTGATCTCAGTCACACTTGTTCTGTACTCCATGGGAAACTGGCAGACTGGAGTCACAGCCTCAGAAAGGTGCTTCACATTGCTAATTCTAGCTGAAATGCAGCTTTCTGCACATGTTATTTCTTATTCATGTTTGAAATTACTTTTTAATCTAATACCTACAAAGATCACACAGAGAAATAAAAAATTCAGTTAAAAAAGTAACTGACATTAGCTGTTTTCTTTCCCCTTATATTTCCATAATGAAAATATCTGTAACTATATTATATTACAGCATCATTGCAAAACCTGCAGAAACCCTATTGCAAAGTGTTTGGACATGTTGCGTATTTTGAAAGGGTTAGATTGAATGAATAACAGAAATGTATATTTGAAGAGCCCCCAGCACCTGAGTGGCACTAATTGATACGAGAAATTATGTATGGGAGAGCCTGAATACACCCCATGGCCCAGTTCAGGCCAAAGACAACATGGTCCTCTGGAAGGACATGACGTGGGTATCAGCTGCAGCAGAAAGGAGAAGCAAGCTCAATTCTGTGTAAATTATGTGACACTTGGAGACAGACAGTTCCTTTCAGAGAAAAAAAACCTCTTTTCTGTGATGCTACCTGGTGTTTGAGATGGTGACTAGGACAGTAGGTGAGATGAGCAAAGAAATTATTTTATTCGCCACTCTTCTACGTGTGCTGACAAATGCACAGTGTGTTGGGAAAATTTCTCTTCCACTATCTCTTCATGCTGTGAGTCAGAGAGGGGGAAGAGAAAGCTTGGTATCCCAAGGTTTCCAGCTGGAAATAGATATTGACAAACAGGTACTTGATCTGCCTTCAATACCTCAAAATCTTAACCCCAGCTATATCAAAAAACATGCACAGCAACTGCAGCAGGAAAAAATGCTCCCCACAGAAACTATGAGCAAACAGGCTGCACACTAAAATCTTCACAAGGAGTCGAGGGAAGCTCAGACCTAAACTTCTGAATGAGGATGGTTCTTTCACTGTCATTGGTAGGTGGTACAGCTGCAGGTCCCTTAATGTGGTTTTCTGAAAACCAGAGATTTTGTCATCTGACAACTGGATGAAAATGTTGGCTTTGTTTCAAGTATACAAATATACATATGTTTCTATCCCACATCTTTGCAAAGAAAATTTTGAAAGTATAAACTGATGAAAGCTCTGCAAAAGAAACAATTAATCTATCATTATCTTTTTCCACCCAGTTTCTCTAAGATGATTCTTGAAAAAAGTGGATGTCTGAGGTCCCAAATTCTACAAAAGAACACAAGTTGTGGACTTCTTCACTTCTATATTTCTCCAGGGCCATCTGCATGGACTTATTTTCAGGCTAAGAGCCCAGATAATGCAGAATATAACATTTCGCCCTTAAACCCTCTAGTTATAATAAAGAACAAACAATAATCATGATGGGTATAAGATGCAAAGAGATTAAATACAAGGCAGATGTTCAGTTTTGTCTTTTCAGCTGAGATTATAAATGGTCTGAGCCTAACAGAAAAATTCAGAGTCTGAAAGTGAAGATTTGCTAATTAATCAGTTATAATGGCACAGGGGATTAGAGAGAATGATTAAAATACACTGAAAACAAGAAAGACAAAGGAGGGTGGTGAAGGGAGTGTGGAAGCAGCTCTGTCAACAGAGAAACATCTCTACAGAAGCAGCTGAAAATGATGCAGCCTATAAAAAAAATCTTGTGTTTAAGAGTTAAAATCCAACTACAACAACAAAAAGACAATGTTATGAACTAAATGGATTCCTGGAAATTTGTTCCAATGTTTATTTAAAAAAAAATACAGAGTTTGATCCAAGCACTTTATGAAGCCTAGGACAAAACTTCCTTTGAGTCCAGCCCTTTATATAAATACACACGTACATTGATATAGGCATTGCTGGAGCACATAATGTCACGTTAATATGTATAGTACTAGAGAGTCTGCTTAAGTGTACAAACAGAAATTGAATATAAACATATGCATTCATAGCTTTGAAGTTCATTAGTAACAAAACAGTGTAGAGAAATTATTAGCATTTTTACATGATGATTTCTGTTTAAGTCAGATACTGGAGTGCTACTGATACTTAACAAGGCATTCAACAGATGGGGAGCTTAGACTGATAACTTCTGTGCTAGCAAGTGTATTTTTAAACCACCTTTAATATTAAATGCTGATGCTGTAAAGATGAACTAAGGTGCTTTCCTGTGTGTGCAATTTTAACTCTTCGTTTACTTTATGAAATTGTAATTTGGCAGTGATCCACTACTGATAGTGCTGGTTAGCATGAGCCCAACCCCTATAAAAATTATCACACAGTCCAATCTCTGCTGGAGACAACGTGACCACGCATATGAGAATGGTGTACGGGATGAAGGTCCCACACGCCTCAGGGCCTGGTGCTCCCACAAAAAAAACCGATTCCCATGTAATAGGCTAGGATCGGGCATCTATACTCTTCATCTTGGTTCTGCTCTCAATCTTTGTCTTTTTTTAGCATGGAAACAACAAAGGGAATTGTGCTTTAGATCTGAAATTCTCAACAACATTGGTGCATGTATACTTGCTGTAATATTACCTACCCAACAGAAATTAATGTATAACCTAAATGGATGAAAGTGAATGTTATACAAGTGAAGGTAGAAAATATTTTTTCTAGTTATTTTCTAGTTTTGGAAAATGAATACAATAAATTGATATCCCTTTAGAAATACCTCTGCTTACAATTTATGTAATTTTAAGCTATATTACTAAGGTAGCATTTACTTGTGTGGTTTATTGCTTGCCCTGAGAGACTTGCGTTTGTTCAAAGTATGAACTTACTCTAGATTTAAAATTGTAAAAGCAAACTAATGTAAAAACATAACAAAATCACCTTCAAATCTGCTTACGTTCTCACTTTTCATACAAAATTATTTTCATCACAAAAATAATCCCCCAAATTTGTCTGAGATTATTCCAGCAAATCCCATGCCCAACAAATCCTAAAACATGCTCCACCTGTTAGTGAAACTATCATAGTAATTGTCTGGGCTTTTATCTAATGAATATGCATTACAGCAGTCAAAATAAAATTCTATCTTAATCTACATTACTGGGAAAAGTTTCTGAAACAAGCTGTTGCAGGGAAATTTATATAATATGTTGTCAACATTCAGCAGAGACAAGCTGTCTGCTAGAAAGGGCTGATGGAAACAGTTTCCTACATTTGGTCAGGGAGATGTATTTTTGCTACCTAAAGCCATGCTTTTGGCCAGGGATATGCTGAGAGCATCACATCTCCTGGTGCCTTTAGCATTCCTGCCCACCTGCACCGCACCTCTCTGCAAAGCCTGAGCTGACCATCACCAAGAAGTCTCTTCTTGCCATGGGAGTTTCTGTGAGTCATCACAATCTTCTCTACAATGTGCAAACTCACTGACACCTGTTGGGGCATGGGGAAATGACTGATGAAAATGCAGTTAACTGTCTCTACAAGATCTGTACTGCACCTGCAGACACGGATGTGCCTGACACCAGCAGTTGCAACAGTATTGTACAGGGCAAACCAACAAAAGGAAAGTTACTGGAAACCAAGATTAACAAAATTAACCAAGATTAAAAAGCAGCCCTTTTCAATCAACTGCCTGACTACAATGCACACATTGCTTTTGCTGTAATGGCCTTTAAAATAATTGTCTCTTCCCCTTACCTTTACTTTTTGTTGTCTCCCATTTCTGCCTAAACAGCACAGGAACCAACCCTATGCGCCAGTGTCAGAGAAAAATCTAGTCAGCTCAGGAACTGGTAGCAAGGTGAGTTTAGATATGCTAAGACAGAATGAACCCTAAGAAATACATGCTGTAAGTAAGTGCATTATAAATGTTTTTTGTATATAGAAAACTCTTAAGGAAAATAGTAGTATCTTCTTACCCAGTTTCTGATTCCACAAAAAAATGCCAGCACCTGCACATTTGTATGCAGATCTCGTTACTTATTATTTACTGCTTTTCTGAGCAGCAATGGAATGACTGAAGAAGTGATTTTGCTGAACCAAGGCCATATGTTACCCCAAAGACCTCTGATGATATATTGGTACTATCCAGGCACCAATCTCACATATACTTTCCTTTTCATAATTTGTATGAATAACAGCTGCTTCAATAGGTGAGGATACAAACAAGGGAAGTACGACAGTAAAAAGAAGGGGAGGAAAGAGATGGGTGTTTTGACAAATAAGAAACAAATTCAGAAAGTGCAATATGTGGATTTTCAGGGTTACATACACTTTGATTTTAGGAGTGACTTTTTGGAGTCTTTGTGGTTATTTTGATTGAGATGGCTTCTGTAGTGTTTAATTCATATTCCTGTTAAAACAGCACTTTACAAGCCCCAAAGCAGTGTATTGTGTTACTTCTTGGTTTCAGTTAATTTTGGAGACAATTCTTTTGAGGTAAAATTTAAAAAGTAATGCATAAGGAGTGGATTTTAATTTTTTTTTTAACTTTTAGAATTACTTTCCTAGACTCTGAAGTGAGTGCTTGGTTCCCTTTTCATAATAAGAATTGTCTGCCACATTTTAGTCAAAGAGTTAAAGACTAGAATGAATTTGCAGTGGTTTTAGCTAAAGTGGAAGTCTACTGGTCTTTTGAGGAGCTTGTGCATAAACAAAATTGATGAACTACAGGCAAGGTACAAATGTGGGGGCTGTTACTATGATTTTTAATGGAATTGAAAGTTATGAAATTTAGTTACCATTTAATCCTTCTGAAATTAAGTGATTCATCTAAATGTATAAATCTCATCTTTTAAGAAAATTGAATCTGTAACAGTTTCAATGAATTCCATAAGCAAATTCTTGTAGCATCTGAAGGATGTAGTGTATGTTACAAAACCGGAGTTTTGTAACTGCAGAGTTGTCCACAATGTGCTGCTTAATACTGAAGAAAGAGTTGCCTTTTTAATGTAAACTTTGCTACACAGAAGCCTCACTTCAGCGGGTAGAACAAGCCATTCTGGGAAAAATCAAAAAGCCTGCAGAAACTGAAGAGCCGAGGTGATTTAACACCAAAGAAGAATCAGATCGCATGCCGTTGTTTACACACAAAATAGACAAGTAAATAAAAAGCCCTCTTCTTTCCAACACCACCAGGCGGAACTGCTTTGCCACGCACTGCACAGGCTGCCGCTGCTGGTGTGCAGCCTGGCACACGGATCCTCTTGGAATGAGCAGCTCCCAGGAACCTGCCCTGTCACACAAGTATTTCACAGTGATAAACCCAAGCAATGGGATCCAGCTACAGATGTGATGCTGCTGCAGCAAAGATTGGTACAAACCAGAGCCAGGTTTGCTGGACACTTGAAACTGGAGTGACAAACTCCTGAATTCCTACTTCTTGCTAATTAACTTAATTAACTCTGCAACAGATTAACTGGTCTGACTCAATTTCCCCCTTGTGAACAGGGTGAATGTAGCCTCTGTGAGAGTTAATAACAACTTTCCATAAGTAGTTTGAGCATGTACCTATTGTGGTTACACTGATGCATTTTTACTAACTCTGGGCAATAAGAGTCCTTGGTGGCTGGGATGAGTTGGAATTATGTGAAGAGAACGATGACCTTGTCAGGGAAAAATAGTCCAATGTTCCTTACATCATAAAAGTATATATTCAATAAGGAATTCACTGTTAGCCTTCAGGAAAATCTGACAAAAATTTGTCTATGGCTTTTTACCACATTTAAGCAGAATGTATCACTTGCTTAACAATGTGCTTGGGTTAACCAATCCATAAACTACTTCTATTACAAACCAGAATTCTAACTGCAAAAAACTATTTTATTTCTGACTACTCTAAAGCAGTGTACATTTTTTTTAGATCCCTGCTTTTTTTTTTTTTTTTTTTTTTTTGACACCTAATAAGCATCCTTTGGTAATTGCTACTGTTAGTAACTTATTACCCATTTTTACCTTGCAGTTTACACCTTGCACTGTAACATGAAAAGATTCAAATTTTTTTTTTAAGCAAAATTAATGCAGAGATAAAGTCTCATTTTAGAAGAATATAAGAGGGTACAAGTTAACCTAGAAAGACTAGCTTTTGACTTTTCTGGCAGAACTGAAATGCTTCACATTTATCCTCAAAAACTGCATATTCTTTCTTCTTTCTGTGTAGGAAATTTAAAGGATTTTCACAGAAAAACTTTTTTATTAAAAAAACCCAAAACACAGCCTCAAATGTCTTGTGCTCATGGATTTCAGTTGAAGGCACAAAAAGTGCTCTTTGTGGGCACAGCACCAGTTAAAGCAATCCTCTGTCACAGAGCTGTAAAAACTGATCATTATAAATGGGAATTGCAAACAAGTCAAGTATCTTGATTTTAGAAACAACAGATTTTACAGACACGCACCAGATCCTTTAGCATAAATAAATGATAAACACAGGTCAATCAATAATCTTCGAAGCAGTTGCAACTGGAGGAAACCTGCTGTCAGTGATATTAAAGAACATTCCATTTTTGTACTGCTTCTTTTCAACTCCTAAATCCACAAGCAGCAAGAGCTGAGCTCCAATTTAATTACAGTCTGTGCTACTCAACAATGAGGCAATGCCAACCACTGCAGCTCGCTTCCCAAAATCACCATTCATATGGACATGTAAATAGCAATTCATGATTGACACGAGGAAGGGACATTACAACTTGAAAATCAGCTAATGCAAATTAATTTTGGGTAAGTTTTGTTCAAGGAGCCATAGGCATTTTGTCTGGCGGTTTGCGGCAGGGCTGCTGGCATGGATGTAATATGGAGCATAAGCTCAAAGTTGGCTTTTGCTCCGTTAGTCCTTCTGTAAGAGTCAGTTGGAGAAAGAGCAGCACACAAAGAAACTTAAGACCAAATCCACCTTTTCGGTAAAGGTTTGGGGTTTCCTGACATGAGTATTACAAGCACCTGTCTTCACTATGCTGAATTATTTGGGTACTCAAAAACACATACCTACACAAAAGGAATGTAGAAATATACTAAAAACTCTGGTTTATAAGAACTTTCTTTCCTTTCTTTATTTCTCACTCTAAAAAAAATTATATAATCCATATGCAATTGGGCCTTTGTGATTTATCTGAACAACTATTGTTACTTCACAGAAAAAGACCACACACAAAGTGTACGAGAATGTTTACACATATCTTCTCAAAATTACAAATTCCTACAGTAGGGATGGATGAATGTGCATAAACACACAAGTGAAATCAGTGTATTTTATTTTTACATCATTAAGCAAAGCACTTCAATGGAGTATGAAACTCCTTCATACAAATATTGCTGAACTCCACAGGCCTTAAGACCCTTCGTCTAATATAACTTGGTGTTTATTACAGTAATTCACTTCATATGGCTAGGCAGCTATATTTCACACAAAAACATATACATGTACCTATATTTTAAGGCACAAACATACACTGCAACACAGTTCTGCTACCCTGACTCATACTGAGAAGTTGCAATATCAATTTTACTCTTGAGTAGGGGCAGCAGAATCAGTCCTTATATAAAGGTAACACATTATTACAGTTGGCTTGATAGCCATCATTTCACATTTTTAAAGTCCACTATTTAACAAATAAATAGCCATTTCACAGTCTGAGAAGTAGCAAGCAGCAAGCAAATGCATAAAATCAGTTGTGTGTAAATCCCTTTTTAAGAAGATGGAGATAAAATATCTGTCAAATTCTACTTATTTCTTCCCACACTTCCCAGTAGCTTTGACTCTTCACGCTAATGTTTCATCAGCATTTAGAGAAAGGTGATTCTGTTAATAATTCTGAGCACCAGTTCTCTTGCAAGGAAGAAAAAATGGGGGGAAAAAAAGTCACACTTTAGCATGAAGTATTTTGCTGAGATCTACTTATTGCTCATTCCAGAGCTGCACAAAAAACACTACCAGCACATACTGCAGGTTTCAGAAACAGCATTCACAAGTGGTACAACCCCAACATCAGACGCAGTAGTTGGTACAGCATTAAGACCAAACCCAAACCCAGCAGAAACACCTTCACAAATGCAGACTGTGGTTTGCAGGGGTAATCCCCTATGACAAAACATTCATCTGATGACAATGCACTAGCAGTCATGCCAGTATCTGTGGGGTGTTTCTGCTTCACAAATCATCATGTGTTTGTAAAATTTGTTTTCATGCCCTTTTATTACATCCTTTTGTTTCCTTTTTTCAAGAGAACAAGAAACGGGTGGGGTGAATTAATTTTTATTGTAATCTTCCTAACCTCACTACAGCATCCAAGTAAGACACCAGGAATCAGTCTCAATTTAGGTCTATTTTTACATATACCATGAAGGGCGGTGAGTGGGAACAGAGAGGAAGGAGACTTAAGAAGCTGTCAGGAATATTCCAAGGAAATGTGCCTGCCTTCCTGCCAGCTGTGTTGCTGGTTTTGGGAGGCACACGGCAGAGGGACGCGCATTGCCACCGCCGCCAAGCTGAGCAGAAAGGCACCTCCTGAGCCGCTGCCACGCTCCAGCTGGGGAAACAGGAGAGTGCAAAAAGCCTCACTGTGAACAGGAGCGATTAAACTGCCTACAAATCACCTTTCCACCTAATCCAAGCTAGTCAGGAGTCAGATAATTTCTTGAAAAAGAGGATTCATATCTCACACTAAAAAAAATTAAATCCTTCTTAATGTATCCTACCTAAAGCCAAAGCCAACAGTCACTGAAGTGAGCATAAAACTTGGTACCGTGAGTCTCAGCTGAACTGATCAAATATCTCAAACTCCCTACACATAAGTTTTGTTTTTCCATACCTTGAATTAATAAATTTCCCAGGCCAGCTATGTACAATCTCAAGAGAAAAGTCCTTCCATTCCTATTAAACATGTTGAAATTTTGCTTCCCTCCAGGCCTCTGTCTTAGTAAATAAAATGAAACCAGGAATAAATTAGAGTAGCCCATTTACCTTCTTTATAACCTCTTCTTCTTTAATATGATTTTACTGTAATCTTCTATATGTTTCTCTCCAAAGTAAACAGCGTAAATCTTATCAATTTTCTTCTACTGAAATTTTACACATCTCTAATCCCTTTTGCCCTATGTCTCTGAATTCTCACTATTTCTAGTACACATTTGGGAGCTAGAACAGCCAGAACGAAAGAGAATATACTCACTGAAAAGACACCTTTCATTCATTAATGTCACGGTAATATCTTCAATATTAGCCATCCTGCTCTTTACACACTCTGCCCTGCTCTGTGCTTCCCTTGTTATCACGCTTTGCTTAGCGGAGATTTTCATTAAACCATCCATGGCGATGTCCAGTCCTTAGTCCGGAGTGTGTGTTGTTAATTCAGTGTCCAAAATTACACTCATATTTCAAATCTGTTGTAAGAAGCAAGAAATTCGAGACTGACTGAATGACAATAACTCCATCCATTTAATGCTTTCTGTTAAAGCATTAAATTTGGCTATTTTATGACTCAGGGAGGGTTGCCTATTAGTATGGGTTGACAAGCGGCTTCTGTCAGTTAACAAAGCAGTCTTTTTAATATGTTATGTATCACAATATGCTGTTATAACTCCTCTGGGTTCGTTTCAAATTCATACAATGGGGAACAAAGGTCAGCTACAGCAAAAAAAGGTAAGCGCTTCATTTACTATTGGAACTTGTATAATTTGCAGGCAAAACAAGCTGTTTTACACAGAAAGCATCAAGTTCATCAGAGATGTCTTGAGAATTATCTATCTACTGATGCATATCAGCCTTTTTTGCTGGATAACTAATCACTTACATGGAAAAAAACGTAAACTGCCTGAAAGGTTGTAGAGATAGTTAGCTGTAAACACAGGGATCAATTCAGGTTCATTATTACTTGGAAAACCTACACAATATTGGCCAGCAGTAATTCAAAAGTAGTACAATTAACAGAGATCAGACAGATACCCTCATGTTTGCTTTTTAAAATGCAACTTGCTAAGCTATAAGGCATTAGAGGAACCTAAGAAAACAGTTTGCACAGACCTTTCATAACTTTGGTATTTCACAAGGCAATTTCATCTGACCTTTAATTTTTAGTGCAGTGTTTTCCATTTGTATGGTATCACTTGAGAAAGGGCTGCCTTTAAGTATTTTGAAAACTGCATTAATACTGCTTAAACCGGAACTTGTAAGCAAAGCTCTCACCTTATGGGAGAATTTTCCTACACAAATCACCAAGGAGAATTACAGAAT
The DNA here is from genome assembly GCA_013398175.1 of Climacteris rufus. Lineage (NCBI taxonomy): Eukaryota > Metazoa > Chordata > Aves > Passeriformes > Climacteridae > Climacteris > Climacteris rufus. Next base: position 68,932 of record VZRZ01002082.1, on the reverse strand, counting down.
TTTAAGCAATAAGAAGCAATTTCCAGCAGGAGGATTCTTTGCCATTAGCTTTATACGCCCGTGTATTGCCACTGAAGAAAGCAAATTGTCTGACAATATCTGTTTTCAGAAAGGTAAAAATGACAATATACATAATTTTTCATGTATAATGTGGTCAATATTCAGAGAAGTGCTTTTTCTACTTACATAATTAACGCTTTGAGATAAAGATAAAATATTTTGTTCTCTTTGAAAGTAAAATACACCATTTCATTGTCCTCGCAATTACACAGTGTGGCTAGGAAGTTACAACTCTGCTATAACCTAATTGTCTGCTATTTAGATATGGACTCATGAATCCCATATTTTTATTCTAAATTTAAGTTCAGTCATCGTAGCTAATGTCCTTGATGCTATCTCAAATTGCTGTCATTACACGGATCACTAGAAATTGGAGGTAATGGTAAAAAAAGAAAAGAAAAAAAGAAAGCTACCAAATGAGATGATGGATAAAGGTTTAATCAATTTAATTTTATCAGCAAATCCATTCCCTTCCTCTCGAGCTGTCAGGGCACGAGATAAGTGGAACACGTTGTGAAGCACAACACAATCCTTTTGTGGAGAAGGAGTTGTGTCCCTGAACCTCGCCGAGATGAAACATGCTCATTTATTACTTTGGCATTGCAGGATGATGAAGAACCAGGCTGGTTTCCTCCCTTCATCTTCAGCACAATCTTTCTATTTCATTAATTTTTCATGAAATTACATTTCACAATCATTTGCTTCTCTCACCCACTTGCTGCCCTTATTTAGGTTTTTCTGTCAACTTTTATTTCATGTCCCATTGTATCAGCACCGACCCTAGTCATGGCTTTCTACCACATCAGGGATACCTGATCCCCTTCTGCTTCCAGTAATCAACTTTATTCACTAGCTCTATAAAACAGCATTGCAAATAAGGTGGCCTTTTTATTGTCTTACACTGGAAAATAATTCAGAAGGGTTATATATCCAGTCACCCATTTCATACTTACTTTCTATATGTTGATTTCTCAGAAGTTGCTGGAGGCTGCTGAAGTGTGGCCTTTTTAGTATGATCAGTAAATAGCAACTCTGCTTTTGTTTGGTCTACTTGTAATCACTTATCTGGGAAAACAAGCCTTCTTTTCAAAATCTATACCACAGGCTATGAAACTGGCATAAGCCGCGCTGAGTTCTGCCAGTACTCTGCCATATTCTAGAGCCCTGAGAAAGCACAAGAACCCACAAACACAGTAACTGCCTATAAAACCCTAGAAATTTTAAATGGATTTCTCTAAATCAATAGGCATAGCTTTCTAACCTCTGGTCATTTTATACACACAGATAAAAAAACCAAACAGAGAGATAAATATAAAATATCTATTACTACTTCCACACAAAATTTGTATGCAAATAATCTGTCAAGCAGCCGTATTTATTTTTCATTAGGTCTTTGAAAAATTAAGATATTTATGTTCCACTGGGAGTCGTCATACTTTTCTAAATGACAATGAAAATATTTTTACTTATACTAATTTAAGAAATAGCTCTGAATGCCCACCTTTCAGCTTTTTAACACATTCTGTATAGAGTGTAAAACTTAATAAAATCATACTGCAAATGTATGCTTGCAATATGATATTCATTGCATGGACATTTATTGTTAAGGCAGAATCTTTTTACTGAAAGTGTTGCTAGATTTCATAACCATGAAAATAAGATGCATGCAAATTAATTACTGGATGATGATACTGTACACTGGAATCATACTCAGTGTCCTACACCTTTCAGTGCTTGATTTGCATATACAGAAATTCTTTCTGACTCTTGCTGCATGTGTTTATTGTTTTTTTGGGGCTAAATGCACAAGGAAATTCAGCTATTCATTCATTCAGTAGAGAATGCTGTTTGCTCTCCTTGCCTGAACTTGCTTTCTGCCCTCAGGAAACTCCTAAAACAGAGCATCCAAGTATAAAAGAAATGGAGTGAAGTGCTATACCCAGACACACTAATTTCTAATTCACACTAACCAGAACAAAAAGATGACTGAAAACATAAAAAGTAAAACAGAAGAGGATTAAATACGCTATTAAATACAGAGTAATAATTGTTTCTACTGATGTACATTCCTAAATATTCTATCAGGTCATATCTCAACGTGGTTTTTAGTTACAATTCATATATAATGTGTATAATAAAATGTATTAAGTTTTATAAACAATATGTTGAATTCATTTCCTTAAGAAGTATGTGACAGATTAATTCCTTACTCTGTCTAATATTCAATTTAAATTTAAGACTACAGTGAATTTCTTTATCTACTCATCTCCATAGGTATCTCTGTGTATGTATGTGTACACGTGTGCCCAGTTACATACTTTAAAGCATCTACTAAACGCATTCCTGATATAAACAGCAAGATACGTGCTGGAGAATAGATAAAAGCAAATGTCTGGTCTAACTCTCTGCAAAGACTTTTCCACAATTTATTAAACAGATTAAACATGCAAAATAGTGGAGCCCACAATAATTCTCATAAAGACACAGGAATCTACAAGCCTAATAAACATTTTCTTGACTAATTTCCTGGATAGTCTGTTTCTTAAACACCTTCTCATTAGATACCATAAAAAAAAAAAAGGCAGAAATTTGTGGTCACTAAACAAAATAGCACAATAGTAAAATCCAACAGGTTTTATACTGGGCGTGCCTTAAGTTACAGAATTTTTTTTTGCCAGCACAATTTTACAAGAATGTGCATTTTTATGAATGTATACTGTGATTACATAGAAAGGAAATCAAAATCATATGAACACAGATCTGTAATTAGGATACTAACCAACCACATTATTTGGAAAGTGATTACAATAGCATATTTGGAGGAATAAAAAAATGAACACTTCAAGCGCACATTCTTATTGATGTTGGTCAGTTAAGCACTCTCTAGAATGCCATCTACGCCCAGTTGTGCATTCTGCAAATAGCTGTCAGTTACCAAGTTATTGTTGAGCAAGTTTTTGTGGATTTTTTTAAAAGACATTCAACTTCCACCTTGTTTTGGCAAAACAAAGCAAAAAAAGGCTGCATCAGAAAAGTCTTACTGAAAGACCCTAACTTTGGTGTGCTCTTAGAAACAAAATTAAACCAAGCACCTTCCCTCCATTGGAGAGATTAATGGATCATTCTTCTGTCCTGGCCAAGTACATGTCACTAAAGCTAGGCTAAGTTTGCAATTCCCCAGAAAACTAGTTTTACTAGAACAAATCAGCATTAGAAAGTCTGCAGAGCACAACTTGATTACAGGGAAATTTAAAGGTACTGAGTATGGGAGCTCACCTTTCTTAGCGTTTTAAAGTGTATTCTGTAATGAAGAGTAAAAGGCAGCCTTTCTCACCAGGTGTTTCTCACCTGCTAAAAAGCCAGAGTAACAAGTTGAGGTTACACAGCCACTCCAAGTCCTGATATATCTGCGCGTCTCTTGCTTCTACTTTTGTGCAGGTCATTATTTGTTACTATGATTTTGGATATAGAGAGTTAACAGATGAAAGTTAAAATAGTGATAATGAAATAATAAAGTCTTGCATTTAGCATTTGACATGTTTTTACCAGCTACTGTATAAAAGCTGCTTTGACGCCTTTCTAAAAAGTTATCAAATACTGCGCTTACTGGCTTTAACATAATCAATAATTAAGACACACTTAGCTAATGGCACCTACAAATTAGGTTTTACAGAATCAGAATGAGAAATAGCGTATCCAAAGCATCAGCTTGAGAACTAGCTGCCTAAAACTTGTGTGAGTACCACATAAAGATGACGATTATAGGTTAGATGATATTTACTGCTTTGGGCAAACACTCGGACTTTGCATCTCTGCAGTCAAACGCCTTACAGCTGGGCATCTCTGGCACTCCGCTGCTCGTATCAGTTTATTTTACTTTAAAGTGCTCACAGCCTGTTAACTTCGGCTTTTTCAGGCAAAACATCAAAAATCAGGCAGTAGTCATTCCCTTTACAGGAGAAAGCAAGACAGCCTTGCTAAGAGCTGTTATCTAGGGCATATTCCCTGTTCGCAGTGACATCCTGTAGCTTCACTTTTCCTGCTGACGGCAATTAGTGCCTTCCTAACCAGGGTTCGCGCAGGGACGGGGAACAGCACCAAAACAGAAAAACTTGGTGGACGTTGTCCGGGAAAGGAGAGCAGCGGTAGTCTGGAGGGCGCGACAGCCCCGTGGGCTCCGCGCCGCGCTCTGCCCGGGCAGCGGCAGCTCCTGCCCGCGGGCACCGGGGCGCAGCGGGCGGCG
>VZRZ01002082.1:48797-64210 GCA_013398175.1 Climacteris rufus | reverse complement strand
GGCCCGGCCGGGGCGATGCCCGGGGGCGCCGCCGCGGCTCTGCCGGCCCCGCGCCCACTTTTTGCACCTCTACGAGTTGCTGGGCACCGGCCGCTTTGAAGCCGATGGTGCGGGGGTAGGGGGGGCCGAGGGGGGCGGATTTGCTGCTGCAAAGTCTCCCGCAGCCCAATCGCTCCCGCCGCCCGGCGCTGACATCAGCTCCGCCAGCCCTCGCCCCCAAACTCCGCTCCCCCGGAGCTGCCGGCTGTGCCCGGCTCCCGGGAGAAAGCGAGGGAGAATGAGCCCGTAGGGAATAAAAACATCCCGCCGCCTCGTCTGGCAGAAGCCGGAGGGGCAGCTCGCAAGAAGGGAGGCTGTAGGGAGGATTTCAAGCCTTTTCTTTTTTTTTTTTTTTTGTCTGTTTAAGACCATGTGGACACTGAACACTCTGCTTCCACATACACAGAAATGCCTCTGCTGTCCTTCCCAACCACGCAGTCATTAACTAGTTCACTAATTACGATGCTCAGTATTCCCAGCGAAAGAATATGAGTTACTGTTGAAGGATCCCTGTGTCAACAAACCTTATGCAAGAGGATAAGTGTAGCGATTCCTCTTGAATCTCCAGTTATTTTTAAGGTACGTGCTCTGTTACATTCACGATCAAGGGCAAAAGCTCTGTGAAAAGAGGAGTGTGTTGTCGCTCAGACTCGCACATTAACACTCTGCAGTGCCTCATTTAGGCAACTGTGCAATTAAAGTGTCGGGAGCAGAGGGGCTTTTACAGAGAGGAAAAATGACAACAGCATTCCTCTAAAAAGCTTGACTACAAAGCACTACATGTTCATTACAAAAAGCCGGGGTACGCAATAGATAAGATGCTGCTCTAAGTTACAAGAGACCTACTGCTTCTATGCTCTATTGTCCTTAGTTATTATTTCATTTAAAAACACACATCTAAAAAACTAGGTAGTGACTGGGAAATGGAAGAAAATCAAGAAAAATTATGTTAAATAATTAATGTCATCATTAGTGCCTACTGCATTTGTAGTTGGCTGAAGGAGCACAGCAAACCCCTGTTTATCAGAACTCTTTTAATGTAAAACTTCCTCTTGTTGGAATGTAGGTTACCTGGCTCCCGCTGCTAACCACTTCCACTGCAACCCTCCCAGCTATTAGAAACCCTCTGTGTTTGGCTGGTATATAGGCCTCTGTAATTTTTGGATGAGGCAGAGCTACACGTTACAGATTTTCGAATTAAATAAACAAAACCACTTTCATAAAAGTCTCTAAAAGTGCTCATTAAACCAGGATATGGATAACACAGGTTTGCCAAGATGATGTCACCTCTTGGACACTTTATGCTCCATGAAGCAGGTCACATATTATAAGAAGGCCCTCACTTTCAGGTGGCACAGCTCAAAGCTCAGGGGGAAACTGCCATCCCATCTCAACAGCTAAGGTAAGAGAGCCTGAGAATCCAGACCTGAATTGCTTGAATGTCAGATACAGTTCAGGAAGCTCTGCGTGAAAGTAGGTTTTTACTTGCCTAGATTTTACAGGTTACTGGCAGAGTTTTTTTACAACATACACATCACCCAAACTGCTACATAGCTTAAGTAAACATCTCTTTAAAGTGCTTCTGTCTATTTCAGGGATAAAAACTTGTCTGCAGGAAAACAGACAGGCAATCAGTGTTTTTTATTTTCAGCTTGAGCCTTGAGCCTTTAACCTTTCTCTCCTTTCCCTTCTGATTTCTGTTATTCTCACCACAGCTGAGTCTCATCTATTAATGTGGCAAAAACTTGTATGTGAAGTAGTTACTGCTGTGGCAAAACACACCTGCATGTTCAAGTGTACATCAAACTTCTGACCAGTCTGGAATTTAAGTCACTGAGTTTAGAAACCAGATTTAGAAAAGTGTCTTCTATGCTTCAGTACCAATCTGTGTTCTCTCCATTAGGAATCTGAAAGAGAAGCAAAATCCAATTAGAAGGAAAATGAGCGTCCTGGGACATTCATTCGTTTTTTAGGAGTGGCTTCAAACTCAGGACATTAAATTTTCTGAAGGCTTTATTTCTGATAATATTTTGTTAACGTTCTCTCAAAATGACCGGAATCTAACATGTTAAGAAGACAGACTGGCATTGCCAATCCCTAGAGAAGTCACGCTACCAAGCTGACCTGAAAAGCCACCAACTCTCAGAAAATGTTATTTGGTTCTAACAGTTTCGGGAACAGCTTTTCAGTTCTAGGCACAGTTCTAAGAAAGCATCAGCAAGGCAACCTTAGCAACAACTGATCTATACTGATGGTATAGCTCCCTCCTAGGCTGGTTTCAGGATTGAAGAAGGCATGAAAACAGCTGAAGTCATGCTGATGAAAGGTCTCCCCATGGCCACAAGAAGAGATGAAAGGCAGTCATTTTTTATACTATCCCACTAAAATGTTAATAAAATTCCTTGATTTCTTATTCATCTTGTTCTCCACAATGGAAGGAGTTGGCTTCTCCACGCAGCGAAGTGTCCTGATTCAACAGCCTATTTTAAATTAAATGTAAGGTTACCAGTTCCACTCACCTGGGTCTGTCTCTCCTCTCAGAAAAACATGTACATGTCTTCAAGCATGATGGTAAAGAGACATAAACTCAACCTAGGAAATACAAAACCAGTATCAATAACGTGGGAGAAAGCTAAATTTTAAAATAGCACCATCTCTCTCAGTTATGTGCTTATGTCTACTATTAGTCAATGCACTTGACAGTTTTGTCATCCCACAGAAATGATGCCCTGGTGATGATTGTTAGTGGTGTTCCATGCTCCATTTTGTTGAGTAAAGCAGCTTAGGATTTTTTCATCTCCATGGGCCAACAACCTGTGGAGGTTGTTATGATTATTACCTTCAAACTGAAGTATTTCAGGGTGTTTTAAAGGCATAACTTTGCACACCTTGACTTAAATCTGCAAAGAAATGCACATCACACCAATGCAGTCACCTACTTAGGCCTAGGTGAGTTAGACAGGTAGGAGAGTTTAAGGTGTAAGTCCTGGTGTGAATGCCTCTTCCCTGTGCTGCCTGGGAACTGTGACTCCTCTCGTGAACCCATTGCAACTACTGATCCCAGCCAGCACCTCAAAACCTGTATTCCTGCTCTTGTGTGATACACAGGTCTTTCTCAGTGCTTGAGGTACCCAAGGAAGAAGTCCAAGTTTTGCAGGATTTGTGACAATTCACTTCACTCAGGTTCTCTCAAAAGAGGAGAGCTGAAGGGCAGTGCAAATAGTTTATTAACTGGAAGACTGATGGTGACTATGAGAGTATGACGGGGGAAGAGAGTGTGAAACTGGATGCTAGGTTGCACACCTTAATTATGCATTACCATTTAGATTTCCATGCCTAAGCAATATAGTGTAGAGTTAGTAATCAATGGATAGGAAAAAAAATTTAAATGGTTTAAGGAAAAAATGCATCCCACCCTCATTTCAGCTAAGGACTTCAGATAAGCAACTTTAGGAGAAAAATCTTTGGAAAAGTTGCTCAAATCTGAGTGCTAAATCCATGGGTAAGTATTATGGATGGCGGTACTTTTTCTGTAGACACATATTTAGATGAAGTAGAATAAATATGAGATCAATTTTGTTCTTTATACCTTTGTTTTTAAAAATTTGGAGTAACTAGATTTTCAGTGATGTGATAATATAAAAATTGCAAGTGAAACAATTTTAAAAATGCTGTATTGAACTTACAGAAATACAATTATGTTAAATGATGTTGAGCATCTGAGATGTCTCAGGGAATGCCCCACAAGAGTGTTGCAGCATTTGCAGGGGGTGCTCCTCCCAGAGCAAAAGGGGCTTGCTGAGCAGCACAGCAAGGGGAAGAAGCAAGCTCCAGACTCCGCACTTCCCAGAATATGCACAAACCATTGAAGAAGAGGCCATCTGCCTGCCTTATTCCACAGTTTGCAGCTGCACTGTCCCTTTCCTAAGGAGCTACTGCGAGCAGCAGGCCATGGTAGAGATTTTTGCAATATGCTGCTTGGGAGCAAGACATGCCCTATAGACTCTTGAGAGGGGACAGGGATGCAGTAGCCACCATGTATTTTTCTCCCCTCCTCTCCATCCCATTTCTGTTTGATTTTCCTTCCTCCTGTCTCTATAGGTAGAGGGGAAAAAAAAAAAAAGTCCTCAGAATTTGGAAGATAAAAGATGCTCAAGGGCGTTAAAGCAGGACATGAATGCAATCGTGTGGCTGTGCAGGTGAGACTCCAGAGCCTTCTGCCGCAAAATGCCTGCACTAATCCACTCTTGCCCTACTTACAAGGAGCTGTCAGTGTGGTTATTTGCAGCAAAAGGCACTTTAGCTTTGGGGCCAAACGTCACAGGGTGGTGATGAAGCAATGAGGATAGGGATCCATATTCAATGTATCAGGTTTGTCAGAAAAATACCTCACTGCAGACAGGTCCTCCTGTCTGCTTTGCATATTCTTGTACATGAAATATCCCAGAGTGGGTAATACTGTGAGATTGCATAGCTGGAGGTTAAGGCAATGCTAAAAGGATTTGCACCCTCACTAAACTGCAACAGAACCGAAGGAATCTGGGCTTCTGTATTCTTTGCTGTGGGAAGAGAAGCCAAGTTTCATCTCCCACAGGAGAAACTCTCCCTCTCTCCCCCTCATTTCTTCAAGTCCCCATATCTTGTCTGATGGGAGTTCACTGCAACGTGCCAACAATAAGGGACGTCCAAGTCCCTGATGAGCACGAGGTAAACATTTGAAAGCTGCTTAGACAATAGTCTCTTTAATGGGGAAAATACCAAGACGCCAAAGACTGCAAATTGTTGTAATTAACAAGTCTGTATATGCCACACAAACCAGCAGCAGTCACAGAAGATGAAACAAAACTTTCTGAAAGATCTTTGTATGAGCATATTAGAGCATAATTCAGCAGCTCTGACTCTTGAGGGGAGTAGAGATACAGCTCATCACCAGAAACAATTTGGATTTTAATAATTTCATGTGTTTATAATAATCTGAACCAAAATGTGGAATAGAAGTGTCCCCAAAACAGGGGTGTCTGAAACCTCATCTTGTCATCCGATGTTTCAGTCCCTGTCCAGACTGGTCAGACAATTTGTTAGTTTGGGATTAACTTGTTCACAGACCTTCTGTAAGTCCTCCATTGTACAGGTTTCTCTCTGTGCTCAGTATCCCAATCCACTTTCTTCAACCAGTTGAAAATGCATCAAATTATAGCATTATTATTAATTTGTCATTATCTATAATGTCTTATTTATAATTTATTATAATTCTTATTACTGCTTTTATTTTAAAATAATAATTCACTGATACTGAAATATTGAAAACACGTTTCTATCTTCTACATCCTTTGAATAAAATCTTTAAAACAAAGAGTCTGCTAAGAGAAAGCCCCCATGTGCTGCAGCGTGGCTGTGGAGAGCACCCTTGGGCAGAGGACAGGGGCACCTCATCAGCCCTTGGTGGGGCAGGGGTGCAGTGTCACTGGTGGGTCCCCAGCCCACCCAGTTCCTTGGCTGCAAGGACTTCCCAAGAGGTTGAACCACATCATGCAGTTGCCTCAGGCTGGGAAATCTGGCACTTGAGAAGAGAATTGTCCCAAACTGTTCATTTCTCTGTGCTGACAGAGAAATCTGTAAAATACAGATGCAAATACTTATGGCAGGGGATTAAGGAAAGCTAAAATGACCGTGGGCTGCTTGCATACAATATACTTTTCACCCTAATCTTTTCAGTTTGGAAAACTTCCAAAAATTAAATGATGAATAAATTCTCCCCATAGCAGTCATATGGATTACAAAGACTTGCAGAATTTTTGATGAAAGACTACTATCTTCTAAAATGAATGCTGCAAGCCTATGTCATGAGAAACCTTAACCAACTTCTCTGGGACTCTAAAAATGTTTTATAGAGTAATATTGCAATAGCTGCATTGTAGAAAATTAAGGCAGTACTGAAAAATACTACAGCATAGCTATTGCTATTATTTCAGTAATGTAATGTGCTGTAGTTTAAAGAAGTTATTATAAAGGTATAATTTGACTAAAGTTTACATTTGAGGACCTGTTTAGTGTTTAGTTAGTTATGTTTAGTGTTACAGCCTTTTTCTTTAGACGTCCAGTCACTGACCTTGTTAGGGACAGTGGCTGAAGATAAGGTGTAATAATAGTCAGTATAAGAAAACTGCATTGAATTGCATTAACCTCTGGCTAGATCTGCTACCAGATTCATCAGGTTTCTGTGATATCCAATTACTTTACAAAAGGTGTTTCACTGCAATTTTCTGTCAACTTATTTTTAAACATGCTTTTCAAAAACCATTCAGATTTCTGTAATGTATAATCACTGCAAAGCTGAACACAACAGTTCAGAATGTAAGTGCAAAAAAGTATGTGAAAATACAAGAAGGCTGCTATAGAGGTATATGCTTTCTGACATTTGGCCAGCAGTAGCAACAGTCAGCTACAAATTTGAGATTTGCAAGGCCCTACAGCCCCTTCTGAGCAGCCTACAAGACAATCAGAGTAAGGTCTTTGAGAAAATGAAGAAAATAATTTTCTTATAAAAGCTACAGTGAAGATCGTAAAAATTATTATTTATCTTTGTACACCCCTCTAATAAGCCCTCTGATGTAATGATTTGCCTGGGGAAGGTTGTCTGCTGTGCACTGTGTGGCCATTCAGAAGTCAGAGGGGATACATACTGCAGGTAGAGAAAAGCAAATAACATAAAGTCTGCCTTGTATTTTAAACAACTTTTTTTTTTTTTCTATTTATTTCCTATATGATAGCTAATTGACGTAGAAAGGTTTAAATCTATCTCTAAGTTCTAATTATTGTTTCTCCTGATGGCTGCACTCAGCAACTGGTTGGTCCCTTTGCATTTAGAACCATCTGTAGGACAATTCTAAGTTATGATGTGTTGGTAAATGTAGATGGGCATCACTTGATGATTGTTCCTGACTTTCCTACTATACCAGACTATCGTCAAGGTCTTGGTACAGGGTTTGCACACTGTTGGTCTGATATCAGGCCTTAACTGACATTGAAGGTCATGACCTTAGGTAAGTCACCTAAATGCTTATGTCCTTCAAGATGACATCAAGCCATATTGCTCCTTATAATTTTTGTTTCATTGGTTTGTCAGTAAACTGTTGAGGTAAATGCTGCTTTTAGCTTGTGCCTGGATGCAGCTCCTACAAATATGGACCCCCCTATTCTTGCTTGAAATGTCTAGATTATATTATAATATGAATAAGAAAATGTCATGGAGCTATGTCTGCAATCACAGATCTAAATAAATATCCACCAGCACCTCTGAAAAAACTATAGCAGTTTCTGAATTAAAAAGTAAACTCCTTCAATTATCACAAGTAGGGGAAAAGTATAATCCAATGCAGTCAATACTATTACAGGTTTATCCTGTACCTCCCACATCAATTTCCCCTTAATTTTATTTCTACTGCACTACAACTGATTTTCCTTCATTGTCCTCAGATAGGTATCAGGAAAGTAGAGGTGCTGAAGCCTCTAACTGCAGAAAAGGGAGATACCTAGAGATGCTTGCTTATAGGTCTTCTACAACAAATGAGTTACTGGAGGAGAATGATGTCCACAGACAACTCAGGAAAACTTGAGCAGCAGTGAAGGGAGATAACAGATCCAAAACACCCATCAGGAGAAGCAGGGGTATCAAGAGACACAGAGAGAACAGTAATTAATCTATGTGTCTCCCTTACCCTAGAAGTCACCTGAAGTTACCTAGAGAGCCACCTGATATCTCTGGACGATTTATACAACCAAAAATCTCAGTCCAAGCTCAACATACAGATGCAAGTCGAAGACATTATTTTAAGATCTTGGGTAAACCTGTTAAAGACCAACATGTTTATCTCAGTGGCGAATCCTGAACCCTCCCTTCATAAAATAAATAAAGTCATTGTACTTTATAACAATTTCCTCCAGAGTGACTTGGTGACTCTGCCAGTTACCATATTACTTAGTAGTAGCTATGGAGCCCTTCAGCTTTGTCTCTGGCCTCTGTCCAAATCCTCCCTCTCTTAGTGTTTCTTACTAAATCTATGTTCAGGCATTAATTTCTATGTGTCATACCAGTAAAGATCAGTTTTACGTCAGGATGACAATGACAGGCAGCCACTGAAGCCTTAAAACACAAGTGCTGTATCAAATAAAAACTTGTCCAACTGACAAGAGTTATTTTAAAATAATGAACTTCTCTTTACTGCTGGACTGTTTCTGAATATAATTTGCAGCTGTGAACTCTGCCAAGCTTTGTGGTAGGGAAGTGTGGAGGGCTGCCAGCCCCTGGCGCTCTCTGCACTCCCTTGGAGGAGAGATGCCTGAGGGCCAAATCTCCCCAGAGATAAGAACTTTCCTAAAACTTACGGTGACCAAAAAGTTGCCCCCAACATGCCTTGCTTCTTTTATGGTAATAGACTGTATCCTGTTGGCTAACTGGTGTCCACCCCACCCCTGCCTTCCCTATATAAACCCCCTGTGAGTACCCTGAGGAGGGGAAAAGCCTAGCCTCTGCTTCCCTTCACAGGGATGGCTGAATAAAGCTTACCTGTGGAATTCACCATGCAAGGCTCCCTCGTCTCTCTCCATCCCCGGGCTTGCCCAGGTGGTCTCATTTGAGCTGATCTCACAAGGAGCTGAATCACTACGGGCTGAAACACTTGTAGCCAAAGCGGCTACACTCTCTGAGACCACCGGTCGCTCTGGAGAAGTTGCAAAGGCCCCTGGAAAGGCTCTTCCCTTGCGGGATGCTTTCTCTAGGAAGGCCGCAACCCGGGTTAGCCCTTAGGCATCCCCCTGGAAGCGACAGGGAAACATTCAGTGGGAATACAGTTTTAAATCTGTTGTTTAGCCACTAGACTGGAGACCTAAGCCTGGACTGATCCCATTTAAATTTAACATTTGACTCAGGTGAAGTCCTAAGTGAAGAGTCTTGTCACGCTGCACTTCTTGGCACACAACTGGAGTGCAGATCTCAGATGATAGCACCAAGTTTATTTTGAAAATACCTTTCTTTTTGTACACAAGTGAATAGAATACTGAGTGAAGTTGGCATAGTGGGATTTTTCAGCATTTGCTTGAATCCTAAAATTGCCCAAAATTGTTAAAAGTAGGCCTTGTCTTAAAAAATAGGTAAAACATTATGGCTGTGACTTGTTTTCTCCTTAGATTTTTATTAGGAAACACATTGAGTATAACAATGAAAGTGGGACAAAGGAGAGTAGTATTGAAATGACATCAGTGTAAAATACAAACTATTCTCCTGAATCCTGGGTTATAAAATTTACATTTCCATTTATAGAATCAGTTTCATAAACATCCTTTTCAAGTCCACAATTCCTGTTGCATAGTTATGAAAGTGGAAACAGTTAAAGAAAATTATACATCAGTGCTTGACTGTTTGACTGTTTCATTTTTTTTTTTTTAAGAAGTATTAGGATCATATGTAAGATGCTTTATTTAGGATCTGAAAATTTATTTTCTGTTTTTCTGTTGACAACCAGAAGTACTGGATAGGAAAAAAATAGCAGAACAAAGAGCTCCCTAGAGATATTTCACATTTGCTGACTTACTACATCATCACATATGACACTGAATTATTAGTTTCAGCAAATACTGAAATAGCACAAGAAAGCTTTCTTGCTCTTTTATCTTTACCGTTGTTCTTGGATTTAAACAAGTCACATAAAAACTTTTGGGAAAAACTAAAAATATTGAAAAATTATAATTTAGAGTGGTATTTATTAGACAGGATGCCTCCTTAATCATACAGAGGTAGAAGGTTGGGAATGTAGTTTCCTTGAGCTCAGAGGACAATTTGGGTAGAAAATATGGTACATCAGGTCTTTACAAAATTCTATCAGGATTCTTCCCTTCTCTGCATCTGTTGAAGTGACTCTGCTCATGCAGAGATACTGAAATTGTGGCCTGGTTTGTATCAGGATGAGCTCTGCTGTTGTCAGAAAAGCCCCCACACAGTACAGCACATGTTACAATCACGTCTCACTTTCAAGTTAGCTATTTTCAGATTCCTTTTAAAAATTCAAATATTAGTAACTATCAAAATTCAGGGCACTGTGTGTAATATTATCTGTGTGGGGTCTCAAAACAGAGGTGAGCAGATTGCCCTGCCTCCTCCACCTGCACTTTGCGGTCCCACTGACACATGGATGACCTCTCCTCACCAACCCCTGCCTGCACAGGCTTGTTTGATTCCTGTGGCCTTGACCTGAGCTGTAAATTTTTAAAGTGACACTGTGTTCTTGATTGCAGGAATGGTGAAAGATAAGTGTCTGGGTGTATTATGGCTTTTGTGACCTTCCAACTGGGAATAGAAGTATAACACTTCACCAAAAAATCCAACCTGAATAACAACTCCAGACTCAGCTGTAGGCTGGAAGTTGGTAGCTTAGTATAATCTATTTTGGTACAATAATAAATAAAATTGTAATACTTTGCATTACTATAGATACTAAAAATTTCTGACCTGAGAATTGTCATGTATTAGTTAATGTTGAAACTTTGAAATCATTAGCACCAAACTGAGGCATGATTGGCTTTTTTCAGAATTAATTCTCAAAAGTAGCTATGTTACTTTTTGGGCTTTAGACAGTGATATTTGATTTTTCTCATCCTGAAAACAAAGACACAATTCTCACCAATATTTTACTGGGATTAGATTGTTTTCCTGCAAGCTGTGACTTTCATATGCACTGGTGTAGTTTCTTTAAAATGCTGTGTGTGACAGCAAGAGGAAAGAAGACAAAGTGAAGCAAATGGATCAGTATGCTAAACAACGTCATAAACTGAAAGGAAGGGATAGAGAATGATCAGGAATATATATGTTACAATTTAAAATAAGAATAATTAGGATGGATTTATTTTAAATTCATGGTACAATTTACTGTGCTCATCTCAGGTACTTCTCTTTCTTTTCTTCCCATACCCATTGAAAGATTTAAATACCTTACTTGTAAGTAGTAAGTATTGAATCAGCATCCCTCATGAAATGATGCATGATTTTACTCCATCACAGATAATTTCAGAAACATTTTGCTGTCTGCTTTTATCTGCACTCTACTTGTGGAGAGGATTTGAAAAGGTTTGCGTAGTTGCCTGCTCTGCAATAATGTGAGGATTTTGTTATCCCGCTGAGATACCACTGTTGGTCCAGATAGCTTGGATTCCTTCCTTCTGCAGCCAAAATCTCACAAAACCACTCCCTGAAACACAAAGGTGCAGGAGAGAAAGGGCAAATGAATCACCAAATCTTTCAAGAGGCTATTTATATTCCTCCTGGAACACAGCAATTAGTGCTTTTCTTAGCCCCATCTGATCACCTTGTTGTCTTCTGCTTGTGCAACCACTTAAACAGTTTTTAGACGGAGATCTTCAGCAGCTACTTCTGATATCTAGTCCTGCCTCCAGCCAAAGACATCAGACCTGTACTACTGACTGAAACACAAATGGGATTAAATATTACATCTCTTTAGTCCCAGAAAAATACTGACATCTCAGTCAGGTTTGCACATACAGACAAGATCAGAGCACAGTATCCCAAGTTCAGGACAAGGTCAGAACCCCCCAGCTGGAGATGTTCTCTTCCTTGCATGTGCCTGTTGCCCTGAGTTTTGCAGTTCTGATGTTTTCATTCTTCTGTAACTGTTTCTCACACATTCCCTGTAAACATATCCATGTTTTTGTAATGGTAGTTTATTATTTACGTTCCTTTCTCCTGAGCGGTGAAGTTTGATGGACATTTCCTTTGACCAGTGTGATTGAGGGGCAGCGAGTCGTCCCTCCAATCCACTGTGGTTTCTAAGACACATATAAAATAAACTCGGGCTGGTTCAGGCCCAGTTGTTTCTTTGCTCTGTTAGCAGGTGTCCATGTCTTTCTTTTTGTGTCCTTATTGCAACATGTGCCAGCAGTGATTGTTGACATAGCAGCTTGCATTTGCAGGAGACACCCTCAGATTCACACACATACTTGCACCCTCTGATAGTCTCATCCATTATGACAGGGAAAGAAAAAACCTAGTGCAATACAGATAACACTGACCTTCATCTAATACAATTTACCTTTTTTGTTCCCTGTATGTCAGTCTTTCCTCAAGCTTCTAGGCTAAAACACCCACCTAGTAATTGTGGAAATTGGTGCCAAACGGTTGGCAGAGGGATTTGGGTGTCCACTTCCTCATGGCTATCTATGAGGTAATCACAGTGACTTGAATCTACCAAGCATTGTGCTTGTTCCAGGGCAAGGACAGTTTCTCTGAGATGCTCATGCATCGAGTTTCCCACGGAGGTGTCAAGATCCTTGCCTGGGGCTGCCAGCTGCTGGGGGCAGCTGTCCCTAGCCCTCAGCAAAACCCTGCTGGCTGCTGCCCACTCGGAAGGGACATTGTTCCCTGGCAGGGTATCAGTCCTGGCAGAGTCCGTGGCAGGAGTACCAGGCCTCTAAGGGGCATCACTGCCTATGAGGAGCATCCCTGCCTAGCAGGAATATCAGTCACCACAAGGGGTGTCAGAGTCCAGCAGAGGTATCAGGACTTGACAGGGGCAGCAGCCTCGGGCATCAATCCCTGTGAGTGGTACCAGTCCGTGTATGAGGCCTCGGTCCCTGGCAGGGATGTCAGTCCCAGGGAGGGTGTCGGTCTGGCTGAGGACAGTCGCGAGCGATCCATGCAAATTGCAGCCCGAGTGCAATCAATAGATGTGACAAGCAGCCGGCGCTGGCAACCAGGGACATAATGAAGGTGTGAGTGTGTAACCGGCGAACAGATAACAATGCTATAGGAAATTATAGGGCAGCGCTGTATTGAATAAGTGCAGTGCAAAATGAGCTGCGGCTCTCAGGTCATGCTTCCTCGCTGCTGGAGTGTCTCCTGCTCTTGTCCTTTGTAATTGTAAGTGGCAGCAGTGGCGGCTGAATGCGAGGAGGGCACGTATCCAGCCCTCATTTGTTCTGCATTACAATGCAGCCCTCGCCGCCAGCAGCTGATCCGGAGTGTCAGTGCCCACCTCCCAAGTGGACCAAGAAAACAGTGAAAACTCAATTTACTTGAGAATTAGGAAGGCTGTCGTTAAAACAAGGCTGTCCTTGAAACCACGATGAATAGCAGAGCTTGTCCTGTAAGAAATAGGGGGAAGCTTCTCTGTTTTGTTGTTTTATTGTTTTTCTTTTTTTTTAAACTTGCTTTCCCCTCAAAGAAACACAGAAGCCAAAACCCTTTTCTTTCAGGAAGCAAAAAATCATACAAAGGAAGTAGAAAATCCTCTGATTTTCTTATGTTTATGTTTAAAGGATTTATATGAAATAATTTTTTTAAAACTTGGAAGAAAGGTTTTGATCACATGCAGTCTTAATACAGATGATTCTCCAGATGCTACTATTCCTCTTACCCACTTATTAATATTCAAGGAGAGAAGAATGGCTAAAAAGTGTTCATTGATTTTTAATTTAATTTCAAAGTCCAATATGAAGTCCTTCTCTGCATTTTGTTCTGACATTTGCATCAAACTCAGCAGCTGTTTTCTGAGACCTCAGGTCTTTGACACTCTTGGCTCTGAATCCCATTTAAAGGTTTACAGATTAAGTTTAACATTTGAACCTAATCAAAGACAAGGAGGTAACTCAAAGTGCTCTGCACAGTTCACTGTTATTTCACCATCACTGATCGATACTTGCAGCTATTTATGAACACTCCATACATCCCTTGCCCCCTCTGCATAATACCAGGAAATTTTATTTATGTTTTTCTTCACCTTAGCGCTAAAATGTACATTTTTGTGATTAATATAAAACCTACACTAAACACAACACTTGCTCATTTTATTTACTAATACACCACTGTTTTTAATAATGTAGTGTGGCTGCTTGCTTTCACTGTTATAATAAACCAGTTTGGTTCTTGTGAATGAATGTACTTACAAATGAAAATAATTCAAGGAAAAAAATCAAGCTCTTGCTATTTTTCTTTTTTTTTTTTTTTTCACTACAGCGAACAAACCCTATCTTTTTTTCTTCTGGTTTATTTAGGCCAGACAGCTTTCTGTTCAATTAGGGTGGGTGTATTTCCCAAACTCTGAGGAGTCCACAGCAGGGTTTGCATCCTCAAATGCAAAATGCCACAAAATCTCTGTTTTTGCAGGTGCCCACAGTTTCTGACAACTGGAGGAAGGTGCTCCAGGATTTAAGCCTACAAGTGATGGTGGATTTGGCATCCATGGAATCCCCCACTTTTATTTTTCCATTGTTTGCCTTGGTTATGTAGGAAAAATATTTGATACAAATGCATTGCCCATCTTCTGCAGAAGCAGCACTAGGAAAGACCACAAAGCTACCTACAATGCCTCACCAGCGGGTGGGAAGGAGGCATTTTGGGAGCTCAGAATGGCTGCACTTTTCACACAAAAGGGCACATGAGACACGACCTCCACTGGGAACAAAATCAAGGGCCTGCCATAGTTAATCCTGGGCTTTATTATCTCTCCTGCACATCACTGTGCTTCCTGGCTAGCCCTGGACTGCTACTGCTCTGCAGAAGTGTGTAAAGAGAGATGCTATCATCTGCTATCTGCCGAAGCCAGAAACAGGCAATACCAGAAAAGCCTGTCTTGTCCAATTTCCAGTTCAGCTTTGCAGTCTCAAGAAGTGCAGATAGTTTGGACATACTTTAGATAAGGAGCTGAATATCTGGGCCTTTTCCTGAGCATTGAATGCCATGCTTCATACAGTTGACTAAATTTTTACCTCTCCTGGTAAATGACTTTTTTTGCTTCAGTGTTTCTTCTCCCTACCTCCCATCAACACTACTGGTAAATGTACAAATATATACATATAACCACCTGCCTACACTCTCTAGTAACATTAGTACTAAAATGTGCATGTTTGCTCAGTGCTCTAAATGTGTGAAACCAAGAGCAAGCTGCTCGCATGCTTGCAAAACCCCGTTCCCACAGTGAGAGTTCACTTTTAAATGTATGATGAAAAAACAGACCTTGCCTTCCTGTCTTTGTAGAAAAATCCCATGTACGTGTGTAGTACAAATGCACTCAGATGCAAAGATGAAAGTGGGTATTTTGCTTCTTTCACACACAGCCACAAAGGGAACCCTGCACCTTTGCAGAGCTGTAATTGCCAGGTGCCTCTTTTAGAGGCAGGATAGATAGCTAGTTTGGCATTGGGCTAATCTTTTGGAAATGTAGGAAGGAGAAAAAAGGATTGATTACAGATTGCTTTGCTTCATAAACCTCTCTCTCATACTGTCTGAAAATAAATGTTCGTGCTCATTGTTACATCTTTCCACGCAACATATTTAAACAACATTCAAGGGGTACACTTTCTTTTTTTTT
>VZRZ01002082.1:0-48774 GCA_013398175.1 Climacteris rufus | reverse complement strand
TTTTTTTTTTTTGTTCCCAGGATGTTCAGCAGATTTTCAGCTAGTTTTCCTCTTACTTGCCTTTCTGACTGCTTTCTCCCTTGCTTACCATTCCTGGCTCGCTCTAATGTGCTTCTGCTAAAGGATACCTCGCTTCTTCTCCTATTTATCAAAAGAAATTTAATTGCTTAGGGATAACTACGTTATCTAGGGATAACTAGCTAGGATAGTGCTAGGGATAACTAGCACACTAACTCATTTGTGAGAAATTGACTGTTAATTGTTCCTATTTGAAGCATGAATCTCTGAATCACAAATACTTTCCTTAGGACAGGGAGGCCAGTCTCCTGCTGCTTTTCTATTCCATGAGTTACAGAATCACAGAATCATAGAATTAACTTGATTGGAAAAGTCCTTTGAGATCATCAAGTCCAACCTACGACCTAACACCACCTTATAAACTAAACAATTGCACTGAGTGCCACATCCAGTCTTAAACATCTCCAGGGATGGTGACTCCACCACCTCCCTGGGCAGCCCATTCCAATGTCTAATCATTCTTTCTGTGAAGAATTGTTTCCTAATGTCTAGCCTAAATTTCCTGTAGCTCAGCTTAAGACTGTGTCCTCTGGTCCTATTGCAGGTCAGCATTTAATTTCTGAAGAAAATTATTACTATTCAAAATTGCTAACATGTTTCACAATCCTTTTTTGAAATTCACAGCCAGGGACCACCTGACCAAGTCTAGGAGTGGGCAACCTCATAATTAAAGTGTTTTAACTGTCCTGTGTTTAGAACCAAGCATGTCACCGACAGCACACCGAAGGTGTGGGACGTTTGCTGTAAGGTAGAGTTAGGTGAGCTCAACCTCTGAACTAGGGGAGGAGATGGAGGGATGAAGAACACAGACATCTGAACTCCAGCAAGCATTTTTCAGTAAACATTGCAAAGACCTTTTGTCTCCATCACATGTTGCAGTTAGATAATTATCTCCTTTGTCATCTTGCTGTAGAACCACTTCTGTATCAGTAGACAGAGCCTCAGTCAATGTTGGGTTTGCAGAAAGTGAAGATGAAGGAATCAGTGCCAAGGGCAGGGATTGGAACATGGATGAGGACAAACAGGGTTGGGGATGGAGTGAGGTGGGAGGAAGAAACAGATCTGACCAATGTCTAAATCCTGCCACATGGGCTCGGCAGAAACAGTGCTTGAGTCCAGGAGTATTTGCAATGTCACCAGTATGGCATAGTATTTTCTGTGTGAATAAGCATAGTACAAATGCTTCTCAAAAGTTGCAAGGTCTTCCAAGTGATTGTTTTCCACCTTGTTTCCCTTGTTCTCATACTTGCTGCCCTGAAGAAATGCATGCCTTCACTCTGCAACAGTGAACTCTTGGGACCAGCAGTGTCCCAGCACAGGCAAAATTCTCAAATGCTCTGCAGGAAAATCTTTCAAAGGCTGGGATTTCTGCAATTCAAGCACATCTGGGTTTTATGCTTTTCATGGAGATCATAGTGGATGCTGAAGCTCAGTGTCAAATTATGATCTTGTGAAACTGCTGTTTTCTCACAGACAACTTCTTGATCGAAAAATGGTGCTTTTTCCCCCCGATCTTTATGAACCTGAGCTGACAGCATATTCAAAATAGTATATTCAGCATCATGCAACAGAAATGGGAAGCAAAGGTTTGTGTGGTTCAGGTTTTGTATGGGTAGAGACTAGGGCATACACTTAAAGTAATCACGAGGAGAACTCTTTTGTTGCTGTTTATTTCAACATTAGACAGTTTTATGTGCACAGCCTAGAAATATAAAAAAAAGGAATAATTTTATTAATTTGAATTATTAGAAATATATGCTGTCTTTTCATAAGCCAGTTCTTTCTGCTCTGGAAGTCTGATTCTCCCCACAGATATGGAGCACTGCTGTGTGCCATATCTGTCTCTTTCTCTTAAGCTTTTTCAATCAAAATGTTCAGAGATGACAGACAGAAGACTCAGGCTCTAGGATTGAAGCAAAATTTTAACTAGCAAGTGCTTACAATATGTGGAGCTTAGACATTGTAGCTGCTGACCTTGCCACCAGCTTCTCCATAGTGCCAAAGAGAAGCATCTACCACACATTTTATTTCCATGTCAGATTATGTGCCTGCTTTGTACAAATCACACGCTGGCAGAAAATGTCTGTGAGTCAGTCTTTTCCTTCATGTATTACTCATGTAAGATCTGTAACAAAATCCTCTATTTTCTGCACACAGCAAAGCCTTCTTAAATTCATCACACTGTAAATTGGAAGGAAGAATTATGGCATTCCTCCTTAGAAGAATGAAAACTTTTGACATTTAAATAGTATATTTACTAAAGCACTTTGAGCTATACTGTCATCTATTTTCTGTCTATTAAAAAACATGTTATAGTGTAAAACCTGTTTTTATCTCTGTCTCCACAAAAGCATGGCAAACATTGATTCTATTTAACGTTTTATCAACTGAACTAGAGAAGAGATATTACCTCTTTGAGCATCAGCCAAAGGTCTTGCAGCTAATGCTGACCTCTGTCAAATCTAGCACATTGTATCGGAAGGATTGACAATTATTGTTCTATTGTATTTTGCAAGACACCAAGGGTCAGAGCAATGGAATTGTTATGTTGCAGCAGAACAATAATTCAAAGCTTGTTTGCCTGTGCTGGGGAAAGCTACTAAGGTCAAAAATCATTCTTATGTTAAAGACAAAATGTTAACAAATTTGTAAATAGATTTGCAATTTCCCCAACTATTTTAACTGTTTGCAGGGATTTCCTTTGTGGTTGACAGGTGTTCCAAATCAACCCACTGTCCTCCTATGATAGCATGATTCTTCTTTTTAGAAAATGATAAATCAGCTTTTTAATCTCAAAGATTCAGATTGCATTGAAGCTTTATCTAGCCTGCTGGAAAGGAGAGGTGAACATCGAAGTATAAAGGGAAATGCTTTCCTGTTTCTCTGGAGCATGTATATAGCAGTGAGATAATATTTACAAATTCATAATAGGCATTTTGAGTGAACTTGCTTAAGTTTCAAGGCTGTGTAAAATAAAAAGTATTCTAAGATATCTGTCTGTGAAAGCCTTGGTTGCATCTCCCTGTGGTGCATGGCTTTTTTTACACTGCTAATTTCTATTGACAGCATTCTGCTTAGTTGAAAGAGCATCAACTTATATTTTTGGCATTGAAACTACTGAGTCTGATATCTTCTTATCATCTTTTATGAATGCATCTATGGTTCATTGCAAATAGACTATAAAAAGAAAAGTATAACTATGTACTGCTATATAATCAACAGAAATGACAAACCCATTCTCATTGATGTTGAAGCCAATAAGGGTTTAATGCAAAACTTTAATATGAACAAGATTAGATATAATACTGAATATAGTTACAGTTCATATATATGAATGAATATGTATTCATAATACAAAGGCAAAATATGACGAATATCAATGAGCCTGTCTAGGTCGTCTATTTTGCCTACTGTAGGATCATTTTCTGGGGTTATATTTGCAGTATTTTAGCTCAATCAGCCTGTGTTTGTCAGCAACATCACTCTCCTGCAAAACTGGCAAATACTCTATTGAACTATCTAAGCAGGAGTACCATCTACTGGGCTCAGAAAGCAATCCTGACCTGCTTAGCACTGCTAAGTCCTCAGATAGTGTGTGTGATTTTGTGCACTGCACATTTGGAAAATTGTGGACCAAGGGTTAAAAAATACTACCAAACTGAAGAGAGAGATATAGGGAATGCCTGAAAAAATGGATGGTTTTTAGGAGAGAAGACATGCAGTGGAGCTATAGGCTAGAATGGGAATGGACTCAACAACTGATACCAGATTGTAAAAACAAGTGCTGTTCAGGACAAGAGTAGACATCAGTGAGTGAATTAAGCAATATCAAGAATTTGGCTAGATGTCAGAAATTTAAAGACAGAGCATTTCATTGTTGTTTTCACACTGTGAACACTTATACATCTGTAATGAATAGAACTCACAAGTCCAATTGAGAGTCAGAAGCTAGTTCTGTTGCCAGAGAACCCACTACAAATCAGGACCCACTTTTACTGGCCACTGCAGGTACCTTCTGAAAAAGAGCACCCAGTATAAATGTTTGAATCTTTACATTCATAAACGAAATCACACAGATATCTGGCCTGGCTGAGAGGAACTAATCAGCACTGGGTGTTTTCTTTCTTTGTAAAGCAGGTGGCATACAGTCCCCTGCAAGTACTCCAAGGAAGGGAAGTATCTACTGGATGAGAAAGGGGTCAGCAGTATTCAGCAACAGACCATGTGACTTCAAATAAATTATGATTTTAAGGATTTAAGAAGAGAAGAAACTAACCTAAATTAATGAAAGGGAAAAATAAATCTAACTAAATCCCAGTCTTAAAACAGGATGACTTTTCATGAAATTCCAAGACCTCCAAATTACAGCATCAGGACTTAGTGTATTTCTTATTATTTGATCACTCTTCTTGTACAAAGAGTAATGTTGCAAAGAGATTACAGATGTTATGGTTTAGTATAAAATCATTGTTTTTTTCCAGTAGGTGACAGTAATGAGGAAGGCAGGGCACAAGCTGAACGTGCAGATTATCCCTCCTTCTGATTACCTGTGGGCTGCCTAAGTTTGAGTCAAATGCTCCCTGGAATCACCTTTTGCTTATGTGTAGGAGTCACTCCACCTGCTGAGAGTGGATTTCAGTCTTCAAAGCAGCCACTACAAGGCAGGTATAGCTACACTCCTCCTGCCTGAACAATATATCTGAAAACACTTTAAAAAATATTTTCCATCTAAATAAATCACAAAAATATGTGTACAGTACAAAAACATTATAGCAAAACTGTTCAAGTAGATAAAAAACTTTATCAAAGCTTAATTTGTCTTCTGAAGTAAACAAACCAATTACCCAAAGTTGAGGATGATTTGGATAAGTCAAGTCAGTGCATATGTCTTGATGGTGGTCTCTTTCTGTGTATATTATAGCACTCATAGTGTGTCTAAGATACGTAACTTTGGTCAGTTCTTAAAATCATCTCCTGTTACGTGAAAGAAAATGTTTCTTCTAAGCTCCCTCTAATTGTCACTGAAGAAATAAGTTCCAGTTAATGACTCAGGAAGAAACTCGAACTAACAGAACTGGTTTGTGTGATGAGAGCAGTGAAACTGCAGCTGTGACAGAAATCAAACCCTGAAGTTACTTGTGATCCTTGAGTGGGATTCACTCAACACCAAATCCTGTCCCTGTGGTTGTTGCAATAGTTCCAATGTTGTGCTGCAATATGGACAAGCTCCCGCTTGCCATAAGGCTCAGGGTATCAGGCAGAGGAGTAGAAACACCAGCTTTGGACCAGCATCCAGAAAAATGCCCTTCAAATCCTTAATTCTAAAGGTTCATTTTGGGTTTAATCCTAGCATGCACTTAGAGGAGACAGGGTTTAATGGATGGTCAGTGTCCAGAGCTGATGGGAGGAAGAACCCCATCTAGTGAAGACCTAAATGGGACTATCTGAAGTGACTACTTAAAATCCTCAAAATCATTGAGTTTCTTATTGACATGACATAGAGTAAAGCAAAGTAAAGCCTAGAAGCCTGAAAAAAACTTGATTATTGCTTTTACCTTTCTTTTTCATCAAAACAATTGATGAAAAAGCAGTACCCATGACACTGGGCTTCTCCTGAATTCATTTACTTGTGGTATCTCTGATAGTATAAAGAAAGTGTTTTCTAAATTTTTGCAGAAAACCACTTTCTATTTCATGTGCAAATTCAAAATCATGATTGCTTTGTGTTATCAATATGTTTTAATTAGCATTAATTTTATTTTTCATCAGTCTCATGCTAATAGAGATGGGGAGGATTAATCTTTCTTTTTTGCAGCTTACCATTTAAAAGATATGAATGTTTGTTGATAAACTAATAGAATGCATGATGAAATGGTTCTACTGTTAGGCTGTTA
Organism: Climacteris rufus; assembly: GCA_013398175.1. Classification (NCBI taxonomy): domain Eukaryota; kingdom Metazoa; phylum Chordata; class Aves; order Passeriformes; family Climacteridae; genus Climacteris; species Climacteris rufus. The sequence goes on along the minus strand of VZRZ01002082.1, from coordinate 42,802 downwards.
AACATTGACCAACAAATTAATGTTATAAAATGTGTACAAACTACAGTGTGATTGTATGTCCTTGCCAGATAAGTTATCAGTAAATATTTTATCAGATACACATATATAAATTAATAAAATTAAAGTGAAAAGCAGTTCATCAAAGCATTGTTACATCTGAGCAGAAAACAAAAACAACAGCAATTACCATTATTAGATATAGCATGCAGTATATGACATTACACCAAATGCAATCCAAATCAGAATAAAATTTTCTGTGTAGAGGTTTCTTAGGCAAGTGAATAAGAACAAAAGCCTTATTAATTAAAGCTAGCCTGGCACAATTCCTGTTACATACTGATTTCATATATTTCACTTTTTTTCCCTGTATTCCTCTCATCTTGTGGGTTTATAAGGTCTTTGGGGCAGAAAAATTTTATTTGGACCCATGAATGCAACCGAAAAACTTATAGTCAGTATCAATTACATTTTTCATTGTCAGCCACATAATATATGAGTTCAGCTGGTGATTCCCAGTATTTCTCATCTTCCATTGAACATCAAGACTCTTAGCTCAACAGCAGATTTTCCTCCAAAGAAGCATCCCAGTTAAAAAGTCTTGCACCATGTAGGTGTATGCAGAAAGTATGTGCAGCCAAAAACGCCTGGGGTAGCATATATGAACTGGACCTCATTCTTCCGCCTGCCAATCCATTACAGAATTTAAAAAAAAACGTGTAAAAAAAGCCATCTTCTCCCATCACCCTGCCACGCTAAAACAGCCCAGTTGAACTGTGATCTGCCACTGAAGCCAGCCTCAACCTGAACAACAATTCTTTTGTGAAGGTGTTTTCCCACTACTCTCACTTCAACTGCTTGGAGACTAATGTGTCTCTCTATGGTCTGCGACGGATGGGCTTTTGTTCCACACCACATCAATTCTTCTGGCTGCCTGCTTGTCCCAAATGGGGAGATCCCAGTTTTCAGAGGAGTTCAATGAAATATGAATCCAGGGAGAGATTTTAATTTGTGCCTTTGGATCCATGATGAGATGCCTTAGCTACTGTGCCCTATTCACAAGATACTGAATAAATCTGAATAATGAATGAACCAAAGAGACTGTTATCTGGTCTGTACGCACAAAGAGGCTAAGTTTGTCAAATTAATTACTCACTGTGAATTATTCACTTAGCTCCAACAACCTCTTCATAATCCATCTTCTGTCCTTTCCAAGTGCTATGAACATGGTCTATGCCTGGTTCATATTTTAGCCTCGTTCTTTGAGTTATGTGTGATGTAGATTACTAACATGTAGCAAAGACTCACAATAGCACCGGTAAAAGATAATATTATTTTATTTGAAATTGACTTAATGGCTTGAGAACAAACAAACAAGCCCTAAGTATCAATAGCTGTGAAAAAGTGGAGAGCACAGTGGATGTGTCTAAGGTCCCAGTCTCACAAACATGTGGGCATGTACTTTTCAAGTAACAGCCTTGACAAGATCAATAAGTCGAGGGATGGTGTCAGGGTTAAACATATATTTATAAAAGGAGGAGCCAAAGTATCTCATGGATTAAAACATGAAAGCAGCGTTTGTTCTGGTTTAAACAGAGCATGAACAAAGTTTTATCTTTTATATTTAAAGCTGCGGTTTCATTATGTTGTTTCTTATTTATCAGGACCATTTAACAGTTTTGTATAACAATATCTTAACAGATTAACTGATTTAAAATTTTCAGGTTTTGCTTCTGCTAGTAGTGCTAAGCAGTACCTTAAAACTCTATTATGCAGAGGAAGGATGACACAGTAAATTTTTTGTGCAATGCCCTGATGTAATGTATGAAATATGAAGAATGTGGCCTAAAACAACTGAACTAAATTGATAGCTCAGAAACCCTGCTGCAGTTCACCTAGTTTGGAGAATGTGTGAATCCGAGAAAACAAAATATTTTTAAGATTAAGGGCATAATGTAGACTTTATTTTTATCAAGCGAGTTTAAAGAGATATTTAAAGCTAATACTTCACATTCTTTATGGCATACTTTGTTTCATACTAAGCAGAATTCAAAAAGACCCTATTAATGAAGATGGTTTAATGCCTGTGCATTATTATAATGCACTCCTTTGTTCTACACTTTCTCTGTGTGTCATAGACTAAGTCATTAATCAATGGGTGCTGAAAAATAATTGTCTAGTTCTTAACAATCTTCTATTGTTGAAACATTTGGAATTTTAAGATAAAGATGTACTGGCTGCTCTGAAAAAAAAATGTGGTTTAAGATTACCCTTCATGGAAGTATGGGCTTATTGTTAGAAATGCAAAGCAGATGACCTGGTTTTAATGTGTTTTAGTGCACTGTTGTTCAATTGCCTTTTCAAATTGTGCTAGAAAAGTAGACTTCATTAATGTCACAAAATAATGATTTTGTGTGTTATTTTATTGTACTGGCACATTAATTAAATGTAGAAGCATCATAGAATTACACAGGGTTTAAAAATAGAAGTACAAAATCTTTTTGGTAATAATAATGATAACTCGTAGTCCATTTAATACAATTTAAGAATTATATTCTTTTTGTACTTCTTTCCTTGATGCCAGATATGCAAAAAAGGGACATACTGATTACAAGTCACTTGGGAATATGTGTCTGTAGCAATCTACTTCAGTGACTCACCTAGGAGATCTGCCTGACAACCTTCACATAGACTGAGAAATTCTGTGGAAAATCTTCTAAAGCTTCAGTTTCCCAAACAGCACAGAATATTTCTTTTTCTTCTGAGAGGAATACTGCAGAACTGGACATCATCCAATTTCGAGAGCTGTTTCAGCTCTACCTGCACACTGGTTTGGTTGGGAAGGCCACAGAAGTTGCCTGGAATAGCACTACATCCGAATACCCTCAGTCCACCTCAGATTCTATTGAATACTCTCAAAATCTAAATAAAAGCAAGAACGGTTCTTTAATCACAGCTCTTCCCAGTGACAGGTACAGCTGTTCAAGATGCTGAGGGTGGACACAGAATGAATCATGTCTATGAGAAATGAAGGGAAAAAAATAATTGAGGCCTGGGAGTTTGTGCAGGCTGATGTTCCTTATGTATTCAACATCACATGATACTAGGTAATTCTTGGGGAAAAACAGTATTCTAGAAGTCCCCAAGGGGAAAGCCTAGAATGAGAGCAGAGGGCTGGACCATACAAACCCCAGATGGTAACAGGGGTCTGCACGGTGTTAATACAAGTGGTCAGTTCTTGATCAGTGTAGGAGCTGGGGAGAGAAAGTTTTAGGAAATAACAAAGGAAATAAAACATCATGTTTATGGCAAGAAAGCAAAGGAAATAACAGAAACACACAAACTACAGTAATAGCTTCCTTAAGGATGGGATTAAAAGAGGAAGCACAGGAGGTATTACTCCTACACTACTTCGTTGGGTTAACCCCACAGATAATGCACAGTAGCATCTCTTTCACTTCTTTCTGATTTGCTACTCACCACTACAAATTCAGAAATTATATGTACACTACTATCCTTTACTAGATAACTGTATTAAACAGATGAGAATTTTAAAGGCCAGTGCATGTGTGTGTTTTCTGTCCCAGCCCTCCAACACACCAAAGTGACAGGCAGTACAACTCAAGTCAGAGAAAATCAGGATGGAACTGTCCTGTGCTACTTTAACAGCCAGTCCAGACACAGATGCTAGAGAGATGTCTTGTATAATTCAAACTGATGAAGGTCTGACAGTTTTGGCCTAAGGTGTTGTAGCCAGCTCATATACCAACTTATTAACAGGGAGTTTAAGAGCTACAGGCAGGGTTTTACTTATTGTTAACTACTTTCCTCAGTATGACAGCCACTGTGAGAGATTATTGAGTTAGAAATGGCATGTGAAAAGAAACAACAGGAACCAAAGGAGGTGGAGGAAAGACAGAGGATATTAAGAGTAATTTTAAAAGTACTCTCAGTTTGCTAGTAGTTATTTCAGAGGACGGGTAGATTATTTAATCCTATCAGATTTTTGCTTTTTGATTTCCTGTCTTTAATTCAATTAGAATTTTGAGGTGATATCTTAGTCATTTTCAAGTAAGTGGTGAATGTTCACTGACCTTGATATCAATAGAAATTTCAAAAACTCAATTTCCCCACATTTTATTCAAACTGACTACAACTACTAAAATTCTAAAGCCAAAGATTATTGCAAATAAGTTCAAAATGTAAAGAACAATGAAATTCAAATTACAGACACATGAAAAAAAGAGCAGAGGGGTTTGTCAACATTCTCAACTATTTACTATTTTTCTTCTTCCTACTGGCTGTTTATTTTCCCATGACTGAACACTGAGCTCCCTGGGACAAGCAAAGTGCTTATTTCAATGTCTGGAAATCACATAACACATTGTGCAGGTTATTGCAAATAAATACTAAGGCCCATTATGGCAAGATGAGTCCTGCCATTGCATTTTGTCTTCCTGTTTTAGCTGTTTGAGGAATGTGTGTCGTTTTTCTTAATTTTCTGCATACATTTATATAAATACCGGAGAACTGAATCATATATAGGTCCACACCAAGGGCCAAACATGCAATAAAGTAAATAAGTTCATTTTCTAGTATGATGGCAACAATGAAGTAAATTCTGTACCTAGTAAATAAAGAGGAAGGCAGGGAGCTGCCAACTTAAATATACTCCTCTTCTTTAGCACCTCAAACTCTTGAGAAAAGGTCTTTCTCTGTGCCATAAATCATTCAGAGATGAAGAATAATTGTCTAGTTCTTAATCATCGTCTATTGTTGAAACATTTGGAATTTTAAGATAAAGCTGTACAGTTTGCACTGAAAAAAAGGTTGTTTAAGATTATCCTTTCTGAAAATGTGAGCTTATTGTTACAAATGCAAAGCAGATGACCTAAAGTTAATGTATTTTACTGCTATTTTAGTGCTGCCTATTCAAACTGTGCTAGAAAATAGACTTCATTAATGTCACAAAATAATGATTTTGTGCATTATTTTATTAAACTTATACATTAATTAAATTTAAAAATACTCTGGATCTATAAAACATTTGAAAACAGAATTCTACCACATTGCTGTAGGAATAGAAGGGAACAGTCCTGGGTCTATTGAAGGCTTATTCTCCTTTTACTTTTTCCTAGATGTGTGCCATGAAGAAAAAGAGTACACTGCAAATGGTTACAGCCCAGCTAGGAATACACAGGTCTGTGCAAATCTAGTTATAGTAAGACAAAGAGAATAGCTTAAGAGAGTTCAGTTTTATTTTTCCTTCAACTTCAGTAGCATGACAGAACTTGAAATACAGAACTGCAATGCAAGCTATTGATGCCAGAGAAAACTCTACTTCCAAACTAGTCAAGACTATTTATGAAAAAATAATGAGTTATGTAACAGAAAGAGCTCCTCTTTCAAGACATCCTTAATGGGTTACTGCAAAAATGTAGAGAAATGGCACCCTGTTTTGCAGAATAAATGGACCTTGATAATACTCTCTGGCAATAACATTGATGATAAAGCAAAGCTTAGGTAAATTAAACATTTCCCCTGTCCCCCTAGTTGTATTATCTGTATTTATATATTGCATTTATACCACCCACATTGTGTGAATTTGCAAGAGTTGTCACAGCACAGAAATTCTTTCTACATGTAGCTCTGGTATGAAGAACAACTAGTAAAAAAAATGGATACATGATGGAGGGGATTCTGGCAACAGAAAAACATTGTCTGCAAAACCTATATCCAGTCATACATAATTCTTGACCTGCTCCTATTGCAGAGGGGGAAAAAAATCCTACAACTTTAATATGATAAAAACTGCAACTGTGAGAATGTAGAGCTCATTAATCAATCTACACTAACCCTTAGGGCTGGTGGTGGGGAACAGGAAAGGAAAGTTGACTATTGGGAAAGAAAATACTAACTCTCAGTCTTACTTATCTGCAATATAACATATATAGCTAAAAATTTGGGGAATTCAAATGCACTCATGTGGTCTTGTAAGGAATATGACCTAGTGGGATAGAGTTGCATATTCTAGAGGAGCAGGCCTTTAGTCTTAGATTTTTTTTGGTCTATTTAATTACACCAAAAGTTGTTGAACCAGGTTGGGCATTATTCAGCTAATTATTTCAATTTAAACAGGATATGTTCAAGTTTTATTTGTCATCTTGGGTCAGAAACAAATCAGAGAGATTGCAAGTATGTGTACCTATTTTCTAAACTATCTTGGGGAAAGAAACAGTGCTTCTTCTCTATTATCCCTCTGAAACCTGTAAAGCAGTGGCACAGCCACTGCAGATAAGATTAAAATAATTTTAGACTTAAGCTTTTGACAAAGTAGTTTTCTTTCATGCTGCTAATGAGAGTGACAAATTATATACAACCTTCCTGCTTTTGTGTGCTGCATATACAAGGAAATTAAAGTGATAAACATATATGTATAAAATCCAGTCTATGTCCAGACAGTTGCTGTCTTCTCAATATGAAATAATTCCCAGATTTCCTCTTAAAATTCTTTGGGACTTACTTGGTGTCTATATAACAAGGGAAAACAATGTTTTGTGTACATTTTCCTCCCACATACAATATCATATGATCACTAGCTTTAAATCTACTAGCTACTTTTACCTGTGATTATATTTCTCAACTGTTTCATTAATATTCACATTAATATATTAAGAAAGGATTTTTCCACCATCTTTATTATTTTAAACATCATGACTGGCCAATAACATTTGGGTAATATTCTGTTTAAATTTAACCGTCTTCCCTGTTGCAAGCACCGTTGCTGACCTTAATGTCGTACAATATTATCTGCTCAGCAAATTGCACCCAAAGTCTCATTGTATTTTTTAGCACAGAAGCTTATCAGGAAAAGTCAGGAAGAGAAAAATTCACAGTTCTTTGGAAGAGAATTTAAATAAATAAAACAAAGATATCATTATTAACAAGTCTAAATTAAAATACAGTTATAGCAGCAGCAAGAACCAGAGCTGCTGCTTAGTCCTTTAAACAGTGTCTTATTAAAAGAATAAGCTGGTGAAAGGACTAGAACACACATACTATGAGGAGCAGCTGAGGGAGCTGGGGCTGTTTAGCCTGGAGAGAAGGAGGATGAGGGGGATCTTATCACTCTCTACAACTCCCCGAAAGGAGGCTGGAGCCAGGTGAGACTCAGCCTTTTCTCCCAAAGAACAAGCCACAGAACAACAGGAAATGCCCTCAAGTTGCACGAGGAGAGGTTTAGATCAGACATCAAGAAAAATTTATTCACTGAAAAGGTGGTCAGAATTGGAACATTATGCAGGGCAGTGGTGGAGTCACCATTCCCAGAAGGGTTCAAAAAACATGTAGATGTGGCACTTGGGGACATGTTGTAGTGGTGGACTTGACAGTGCTGGCTTAATTTTTGAACTCAATGATTTTAGATGTCTTTTCCAACCTGAATGATTCTATGTTTTTATGTGTATCACTCACTACTCAGAAGCATAAAATTGTCAAGCACAGGGAAAAAGTAAAGCTGCTGACATTCATATATTAAAGAAAAAAATCTTTCTCCCCGGCAAGGAGTACCTGCCTCAGCACTACCTTACATAAATTACTGCCTGATACAGAGTAGAAATGTGTATGCCACATATATAATTCTAGTATTTTCTCCTCTGAGCAAAAGAATCAAAGTATTGCTATGGATTGCCTTATTTGAGAAAGTCCCTCATGCAAAGGAGTTTTATGATGATAGGTAAGGCTTTGTTGCTTACTAAAATGGGGAGAGTCAACAATTCTGAGTTCAACTCTCCACTCAGTTATTTTATTGATCCTGAATGGAACAAACAGCAAACCAGGACCTTGTTACATCACTTTGGGCTGTAGTCCCATATACTGATTCTGTTAGCACCTAGTAGTCATATTGCAATTGTCCTTGTGAGCTATAACTTACTGCGACAAGCTCCTTGGAAAAATGGTGGAGAAGGATAAAATTGTGGATCAAGCACGTGGAAACAGGAGGAAGGGAGGCCATATGACTGAAGTTCACAACTACAGGACTTGGAAGTGTGACACAGTTAGCATGTGACTGTTGAAGCTTATGTTAGACCATACCTAGCCCCAATTTAGTTCAAGTACTGAGTTTGCACAAGCGACAGCAGAATGCTCGGGGCAGACTCAGAGCTGCTGTACAGCACAGAACTTCCAGAGCAGTCTTCTGCCAAGGAGCAGGAGATGATCTGCCTGCATGATTTTTCACATGGATCCATCCGTAATTCTCCTTCAGTCCCAGGTGGAAAGCACAGCACCACCAGTTCAACCTGGAAATGTACTTTGGGTTTCCCAGCTGTCAGATGCTTTGCAGACGTCTCCCTCAGGAGAAGACATAGCTTTTGGAAAGCTTGGCTGGCAGTGGGAGCTGGCCCACAAGAGTGAGGCAGGGTCTATATATAGAGAACATATTTTCTGAAGTACTCTTTGTTATTTTATACCTTCTAGATGTAGCTAGCTTTTGACATCAGTCCCTGTCAGGGAATAGCTATAGAGCTTTAGGATACTGGAGCCATAAGAGTATCATTTCCTTGAGGGGCACAACCTGCTGAAAGGAGAATGGAAAATTAGGGCTGAAGGAGTGTCAGTCTGTGTGAACTCACATAGGACGGAAGCAAAAAAAATATTGCTGAATCAACACAATGTCCCTTTCTATCCCATGCTGTCTCTGGCAGCTCCCTCATTAAGGTGTACGTTTTAAACCTAGAAGTCTGAGTTTTCAGTGCCTTAATAGAGAGCCAACCTCCTCCCCAGACTGAATGATTTGGTTAGTCTGTGAAAAGAGTGTGAAATACAAATGATTTTCCATAGAAAAATTAATAATTTCCTGCAGTAATAATTATTGAACATGTGGAGTATACACACGAACACACGTAGAGCAAGGTATAGCTGTTGGTAAATGGACTTTTTAATAGGTGACCTTTGTAATCCCACATAGAAGATCTGTCCTGGATATGAAATTCATACTGCACCTAATTTCACCCAGAGTGCCAATTCCATAGCTCAATATTTTTCATTTATTTCAGGTTTCCACGGTTTGTTTATACAATGCTGAAAAGCCATTTAAGTTATTCTTCATGCTACACTTCTCATTTTGCTATTCATGAAAAACTTCTTTTCCAAACAAACAACAAACCCCCAAAATCCTAATCTGCTTTTTGCCCCTCCAGGGTGTGAAGAGGAAGAAATCTAAAAAGCATTTACAACTCAGAAAAGGCCACATCTGTAGAAGCATATAAACTGAGGGGAGAAAATATCTTTCATTAAGTCAGGGCCGATCTATTTTTTATTCTAGCCATTTACATAGAACAGGATTATACTTCAGCACTAAATAAGTGGTAAAGTAATGCTTGGTAAAGTATATATTATCTTCTTAAACATAATCTCATAATCAGATGTAGCAGCATCTTAAACAAATGCATTTCTCAATAGGTGATGTTATACCATGCAAAGTAGGGGAATCATTTCACAGGAATTTGATACACTGTTAGTGCTTTTATCTTGTTCCTAAGACATGACATTGTTTGGGCATTAAAAGAATACTAAGTCCAAAGTTGCAAAATTCAGTTTCCAGCCTGTTTCAGTGTTGCTTGTTATGTTCCTCATACTTTGGTTTGCAAGCCCTTGTGATAGACTGAAAAAAAAAAAAGAATTAACACAATCCTAGGGACAGAGCACAGTTTGTGCTTCTCCATGTTACGCTACTAAACATTTGCTTCTATTAAAGGGAGCAAATTTTTCCAGCCTTAAGACTAAGCATGAAAAAAGCAAGATAGACCAGTGGGTAACCAGATGTATGTAAGAAAATCATATTTCATGAATAAAACCTGGGGGACATTGTTGAGGCAGTTTTCTAGGATGTGAAATACTTTTGCAATCCATTAAAGTATGTAAGAAATGTTATACCATTGTAACTGCTTGTCTTCGACTCAGCATTACAGCCACATTTTCAGAGAAAAATTAGACATGTAAAGTGTATTCAGTAAATTTGTCACCAAACATTGAACAACTGGTTCACAGCCATGATATTTCATCAGTATCTGCTCATTTGCCAAATGTTCTTCGTCCAACTGACACCTTACACAAGACTATCTCTTCTCATTAAGCACAAAGCAAACTTCAGCATTGGCACGTCTTGTACATTTTGTATTAGTGCGAAAGATATATCTCAACTGATCAAATAAGGAAACTTGAACATTTGAAGCTTTTTGAAATAAAAAGAACTGTATTAAAAAGATGAAGCTCATCTCAGGAACATCTGGAAGCCTTGGCTGCTATGTATGGGACACAGCTGCCATGGCCCTGTGCTCTAAAGTATACAAATGAGGAAGCATTAAAGTACCTGAAACAGGTTGCCCAGAGAAGCTGTGGATGCCCCATCCCTGGAAGTGGTCAAGACCAGGTTGGATGGGGCCCTGAGCAACCTGGTCTAGTGTAAGGTGTCCCTGCCCATGACAGGAGTGTTGGAACTGGATGATCTTTAAGATCCCTTCTGACCCAAATCATTCTATGATTCTATGATATCTTAAATACAGCCAGTTTGAGGTTATCTGTGGTAACTTACATGTAAGAAAAATAAATGAAAACAAAATGAGAAAACCAACCCACCAAACCCCACAAAACTGCAGCAATCCTTTCTCCATATCCAGAGATTTTGTGTAACTCATGAAGTGCTCATTGAATCCCCCCCTCCCGTTTACCCCACAGCTTGGAGGTGCTGATTGCTCCTTTACAAATCATAGCAGGACTAAGAGAAAGACTGGTTTCTGCAATTTACATTCTTATTTTTTCCTGAATAAAATCCAGACAGCTCTTTCTCATACAGTGATCTCAGAGTAAAGTTGCCACCTTCGTATTTTCTCTACTTGCAGGTAAATAGTCTCAGTGAGGTCATGTTAACCATGTTGCTGGCAGTGGTCATTACATCAACAAGCTGCAGAGTGGTTTTTCAATCTGCAGTGGGACAATGAGTATCCTGTGACAGGTCAATGACACTTATAGACAGTTATTGGCAGCTGTAAGATCTGAAACTGAGCGAAGAGCATGGAGCTTAAAAATTCAGTGGATGTAATAATGTAATAGGGATGAACAACAAATCATAGTAAAAAAACATGGATGTGTAATATGGATGAACAACAAATCACAGTGCTGCTGTTCTGTGTTAGATTCTGGGAGTAGTGCTGTGTTTTTAAAATCTGGATATTATCATAATAAGACAGAAATTTGTTAACCAATACACGGTTCATTTATTTCACTAATTATAAATTACTGAAACACATCTCTTCCTTCTGTCTCAGTATAGAAGATTCTTGTTCTTTCTTTCTTGTTTCATGTGAGTTTTTACTTTAAAATAGTGCTTTTCTCTGATAGACAGGTAAATACAGTTACAGGTAAATATGGAACCCACTGCTGTACAAGCTAGAAGGCAACAGTCTTTCTGTAGAGAAATATTAAGACTTTGATTTTGCTAACACCACCTGGTTTAATTTTAAGCATACGGTTCTCCCGTCAATTCTCCTATCATTACACTCATGCCTAAAGATATGCAGATGCTCAAATGTTTGCAGGGTTGGCTATTTAGTTAGTAGTTAGCAGTTAATTAATTCCACCAACTAATTAATAAAGGAGGCAACATTGCACTTCCTATTTCAGAATCCAATGAAGAAGGTTATTCTGTTAAAAGGATTAATGAGATCTGCACTGGAAATTCCACATGCTTAGCTTTGTTCCAGTGCAATAGTTTCTTCCCAAAAAGAATTATGTCTTAGAGGTAAGGATAATTTTAGAATCACAAAATTTGGGAATGGAAAGGTGTGGATAAGGAGAAGACAGAAAGCCTTACATTTACTTTTCTCCAGGGTAGAAAGAATCCTTTTTAATTGAAGGAAAAACTGATTTCTCTAGAATAAGAGTCAGTAGGTTTGTAAAGAATTGTAACCATTGCAAGACTACCCAGACTGCAGAGCAGCTCTATGCACAGACCTTCTGCAGTTTGGACTAAGTATCTGATTCTTTATCAAACAGCACTTACTTGTTTCCCTATCAATATCTTCTGGCTGCAAATTCTACAGCTTATAGCTCTGTTCATTTCTGATCCACTTTAAATTTGCAGAGGATTAATTCAATTGACTGTTTCATTAGCCTTATGATACAGGAAAGGATAAAAAGTAATCCCTAGCTGCCGAAAGATCATTGCAATATAAAATGCATTTACATTCAAATAAATATATATTATAAACACATGAGTATATTCATGATGGTAAGGAGAGATTGTGTATCAATATCCCTGTTCCAATTGCATTTAGTTTCTCCCTGTTATTCTCCATGGTCTGCCCACCTTTACTGATCAATGGAAAAGGACTACAGTGCTTAGCTGAGATATTCCAAATTGCAGAGCAGGGGTTGGTGAGCAGCATCTGCTCTCTTGCTTCGCAGGGGAGTGTAGAGGATGACTTGACCTCCTGTGTAAAGTACTCATTTGCAGATGGTCATATCTCTAAAGCTAGAAGAGCCGATTATTAAAATATTAAGCAATACTTCCATCAGTCAGTCAGTAGTTTAAGAAGTTTCTGAAATATGTTCATTTGTCTAGACTACATCAAAGTGATAAACCCAATTTTTTAAAAGACTGATGTGTGTGACAATTGCATATCATTCCTCAGATTCTCTTTTCAGATTGAAAATTGCTCAGTTGTTCAAAAGAAAAGATTAAAAAAACAACTGAAGTATAAGGGGATTAATTTAGATTCTGTGTAAAGATTCCCACTGCATTTAGCGGGTTTTGAAAAAGCATACATTTCAAATTACTTACTAAGCATTCTGTCTGCCAAAAGTAATAAAATAATAATTTACGCTGGTGAAATATCTTTCATCAAAGTATCACAGAATGTGCAATAAGGCTGGCAGTAAACTTATTTTGACTTGGAAGAAATTAAGATACAAAGAGGTTTAGGCCCAAATATCTGTTGCTGTTACATATGTTATGTTATTCTGTGACAGGCTGCAAGAGGTGGACTCTCTTTACACTGTCAGGCAATAACAGGCTTTTCCTTCTTTCTGATGCTTAGCATGGGTGGACAAGACATTATCTTCTTGGTCTGGATGACCTTTAGGTCAGTGTCCCCTGTTGCAAAGCAAAGCATGTTACTCAAAGCCACAGTGTATGTGCAGTCTTTCCATTGAAATGAATATATTTGAGTATTATCTATACTCATAATCACAGCTAGAAATGGGGCAAGGGAAAAACAATGCACTCTGCTCTACAGCATCCTCAACATCTCTGGGAAGCAGAAAGGGCCCTGGGCTGTGCGGCCACAACAAGAAGCCTTACTCCACACATAGATTTAGGTCTGTAGACACCTGCATTTATAGAGAAAAGGGTGTGAGGCAGCTGGGCGCAGGTAGGAATTGGCACATGAGAGGAGGTCACATTGACCCATTGCTCTGCAGGTCTGGGTCCCTCTGACCAGCACCACAACCTCCTCCTTGGCCACTCCCAGGCACAGGTCATGGGCCTCCAGCCAGCTGCCACTAAGCACCAGAGAAACAAAAGGAAAGCTGCTCCTCATGTGCAAGATGCAGTTTCACTTAAGGGAACCTCCAAATGGGAGTTCAAACTCAAAAACATCACATTTACCCCTTGATGGCTTAACAGCACTCCAGGGCATGGGAGAGAGCTCCCACACAATTGAAACAGCACAGGACATGATCCCAGGCTGCTTTCCTGCAAAAAGGTCCAGTAATCAGGAACAGTGCAACACCATGCAAGACTCGGGATTGAGCTCCTCTGGTGTCACATGATGTGTATCCCCTCACCAAGTCTTCCAGAGCAGAGAAAAAGGAAAGCTTTTGCTTTTACTTAAAAAAGAAATTTCTTCTGATGAATCTTTGCTTGAAACAAATACAAAAACTGTCTAGCTTTTGCAACATTCCTGAAGGCACCTACCGGTGCCAAAGAGTGTTTTAACATAAGAGGTGGGGAGTTGTTTAGGAATTTGTTCAAGGGGAGGGCAGGAACAAGCAACCCTGTGCAATGAAACTTAATGTCAAGGCAACACTAAACACCAATTTACTGCTTGGAGACCTAAAATTAAGAGTAAGCCTTCATGTTTAGGAAACTTAGTTTGATTTTTAGAGAAAAACAAATTTACTGCAAACTGTGAATATGAAGGATGTCTGAAAATCAAGCCTTTGCTGCTGTCAAAATATATATCAGTGCTTTTCTATAAAACCCTGAGCTTATGAATTAAAAGTAGCAAATGCAATACACATACGCACACACGCTCACACAGAACCCCAAACCCTGAGCTTATGAATTAGAAGCAGCAAATGGAACACATCCACACACAGAACCCAAACCTTAAATCCTGACTTTGATTGAAATCCCTTTATCTAATTTTTATAGCACCTGAGTATTCCAGATAAAGATGGCTTTGCAACTTTACTGGCATTATAATATCTTACATTTTTTTCCTATATTGTGTCTATTCAAGGCAAAATTCATCTATTTGCAAATACTGGCCTAACGTGCTTCTTAAATAATGTGAATCTTCTAAACAAACTGAAAACATAATTGGAGGCATTACAGGAATAAAACATGAATGCAACCAGCTCTCGGAATTTCCCCGCACAAAATTAGCAAGACAATCTATTTACATTTTACTCCTAGGTTGGGAGTTTTTTCTGCTTGTTATTGTTATTTTTCAACTACATTTTTGCAAGTCATGAGAATACAGGATTTCTTTACCCATTATCTGAAAACTCTGATGCATTACTCATGTGGGAATCCTGGTGGTTCTTTGTAATGGAAGGGAAAACAAGAATCAGGATGAGAAAAATCAATTTTGCCACCAAGCATAAGGGTCACAGCCAAATTAATTTCACTACTGATGGCAAGGTACTATGATTTGAATGGGAAGCCAAATAAAGTAAGAAATAGGTAATAGTCAGCAGTGTTTTAAATCATCTGGCAATAACATGGGCCATGACACAGCACCACTGCATTGCACGAGCACTACAGGCACTCTATTTTTCTATCACAGCTTCACATTTCTTTCAGAAAATAGGTAGACTGAATGTTTAAAGACCTGAGTGCAAGGGAAATATGTCACACAGCAAGACATCTACCAACTTTGTGTTTCTTAGCATTACCAGAGTAGAGGACATGATTTGCAACAGAGCAGAATGAGAGAAGAGGCCAAAGAGAACATGACCACAGCAATGAGACATCATTTATTCATACTTTTACTGCCAGAAGTAAATAAAGTTATGCTTGTAATTATTGCAGCATATGTGGAACTAGGAGGAAAACTGCTGAAGCTTTATTGTCCAGATAGCACTGAAAGGTAGTTAATTTATACACAGACACACTAAAGAAACAGTACCCATTATCACTGCTGTCCACTCTAACACATTCCATCTTCAGCCAGATTTAATTTAACAAGAGGAGCTTCAATCTGCCACTGCTGCAGTGTCTCCCTCCTGGACTTCACAGACTCTTTTATGTGTCTGGAGAGAGAAGGAGGCGCTGTAATTAGCTGCTGATATTAACAGGCTTTCTTTTGCTTTATGAAGTTGGAAATAAATGGTCACATTACTGAGCAGACTGCTGGATACTCATCATAATTTTTGTAGAGTTATTTAAACTGGGTGTGAGCGCTGTTGTTTCTGTCCTGCTTTCTTGCCTTCATGTAATGGAGTTTTTCATTCTGTATCAAAGCAAATTAGGGTCCCAGTCCTGTTTATGTTAGCAGCACAGCTCCAGCCAAGGAGATCACAGTCTCTAACATCAGAATATGAAGAGGAGCAGAGAGTGCAGCAGATATTTTCTTCAGCTGTGTACAGATATTCTCTTCAGCAATTTACAAATCTGAGTTTTAAACAGTTAGTGGTTTTTTTTGCCTATTATTTTTTCTAGTACAAAATCAGATAAAGCTTCCTGGACATTCTCAGAAGTGTGTTGCAGCAGTTTCATAAAAGTCTCTTATTGCCATTGCTTTTCATAGTACTTGTAGGAACTTAATTTTCTGCAACTACTGTCTCCAAGTTGTCTGAAACTGGCCAGAGGGCTAAAAAATTATTGGACAGGTCAGGAATGCAGGGAAAGGTGAAAGGTGAGCAGAGGAATGAGTTTAATGGTAGAGAGCTTGCTTTGATGCCCAAAACAGTTCAGAAAGCAGCACAAAAGTCTCAGCCACCACAGTGTCACACCGTGGACAGATTTTTGTTAAATGTACATAACAGTCAAAGGAGAAGCTCCACCAAAGATAAAATTCCTCTTTGCTGTAAAAAATCAGCTTTTCCTGAAGCTTCATGAAGTACTTGCCACTGCTCTCCTCCTAACAACTGTACCAGCACATTTTTTATCAAGGATTTTTTTTTTCCTCTTCACATTTATTTTTTTTATTTAAAGAGTGAGAAAACTGCTATGATTTAAGCCACAGGAAATGTTTTGTAACATTAAATGAAAAACAAATCTTAGAATCATAAAATGATTTGTGTTTGAAGGGACCCTAAAGATTATCTTGTTCCAACTCCCCAGCCATGGGCAAGGACACCTCTGACCAGGTTGCTCAGAGTCCCATCCAACCTGGCCTTGACCACTTCCATGCATGGAGTATCCACAGCTACTCTGGGAAATCTGTTCCAGTGCCTCAGCTCCCTCAGAGTAAAAATTTTCTTTCTAATATTTAATCCAAACGTGCCCTGTCAGTTTAAAGCCATCCCTGCTTATCCTATCACTATATGCCCGTGTCAGAAGTCCCTCTCCAGCTTTCTTGTATCCTCCTTTAGGTACCTGAAGGTGCTCTAAATTCTCTCCAGATCTTTCTCTTCTCTAGTCTGATCAGTCCAAACTCTCCCAGCCTGTCTTTATAGGAGAGGTGTTCCAGCCCTCTGATCATGTTTGTGGCCTTCTCTAGACTCATTCCAATTCCACGTTCTCCTTATGCTGGGGTACCCCAGACCTTTCCACAGCAGGGTAGGTGGAGTCACTCCAGGGCGGAGTAGAGGAGGAAAATCCCCTCCCTCAACCTGCTGCCCATGGTCCTTTTGATGCAGGCCAGGACACATTTGGCTTTCTGGGCTGCAGGTGCACATTGCTGAGACATGTCAAGCTTCTTGTTCATTGACACCCCCAAATCCTTTTCCTCTGAAGGAAGGCTGCTCTCTGCTCAGCCTGTGTTTGTGCTTGGGATTGCCCCAACCCAGGTGCTGGACCTTGCACTTGGCCTTGTTGAAATTCATGAGGTTTACATGTACCCACCTTTCCAGCCTGTCCAGGTCCCTCTGGATGGCATTCCTTCCCTCCAGTGTGTTGACTGAACCTCTCAGCTTGGTGTCCTCGGAAAACTTAATCCCACTGTCCATGTCACTGGCTAAGGTGTTACATAGCATCAGTCCCAACCAGAGATCAGGAGAAAGACATCAGCACTCAGTCTAAAACATCCATTGATGCTCATATCTGTTTATACTAAGGAGCTGAACAATAAGCACTGTAAACTTTCAGGCTGAGTCTCAGTAGTGACAACCTTAAGGACAATATTAACTGACTCAATGGATCCTTCCATTTGTTTTAACATTCATGCATTTCTAACCCACTTTCGCTCTTGTCCAAACCGAACTCAAACTCTATTTTTAAAGTTTAAGTTTTCTCTCTTGTTTATACTGCAAGTATTTTATTCTGATAGCTACTCATCTTAAGCCTTCAATAAGTAATACTTGATGGAGTAGCTTCCCCTGCAAACCGTTCATGAAGCTGCAGACTCTCTGGGCAGTGCCACTTCCTTTTTCAGCCAATCAGTGGAATCTCTCCATATCCCTGCTTGCTCTTGCTTTAGAGATGTGGGAGTGGCAGCAAAAACTAGAGTTTGCTAGAACCACCGAATAACACTATCTACAGAAGTTTTTAATAGATTTAGCCTTCGTACATCCTTGCTTTTTCAATAAATGATAGACATCTTTCCAAACCCCAATTTTTATCCTTAGCTATACAGCAGTAGTCCAACTGATGATATCATCTACCCTTTCTCAGAGAATATTTTCTGTGCTAGAATGAAGAGTAAGTTTAAAATTGAAGATCCTTATTTTGCATAATTATATGTAAAGGCAGGAAATGTATTTCTTTAATTTATTGAAGCTTTTTACAAGAACTCATCCCTGAATCCTGAATGAAAGTACATTTTATATGTATAGAAAATACCAGCAGTAGCAGTAAAGAATAGCTATGGCAACAAGTCTAAGAGATTTTGACTCATATCATAGTCAGTGAATAAAATATCTTTATATGAAATATCCCTCAAGACTTTTTCTGAGCAAAATTATACAACTGTTTTTCCCAGAGTATGATGGTGTATCACACAGCTGACAAGACCCAGAAAACTGGTAGAGTGCTGAGGGCTCTTTTCACAACACATGCTTAGCAATGCAGATGCACACAGCATCTAAATTCACTACATGTCTAACAAAAGGTGTTGCTTTAGTTAAACAAAATTCATTTTCTAAATAATCTTCCCTTAGACATTACAGGAGAAATCTTGAAAAGGAAATAAAAAAGGCCACAGAAGGTGCCTTTGGAGAGTTTCTTTAAAATTGGGATAAAAAAAATGAATAACATGTTTATTCTACATGCGTGACAAAGCGTAAATATTGAGGAAACTTCCCTGTCTGACCATCCAGGAACAACTCTGACAGTCACTCTTTCAGCACTTAAGCCAAGACTGAGGTTCCTTCCCAGCCCACCCCCCACTCTCTCCCAGTTTGACAAGGTTTCCTTACTGGCTCAACTCCAGGTTTCCCATAGCAGTCTTAGATGTCTGGATCCTTAATATAATTTATTCATGGTGCATCAACTGACTAACAGCTCAAGCTGGTGCCTCCAAGGAGGAACCCAGACAGAAGAGCCCCTGGGGCTTTATACCCTTGCAGTTTAAATATATCAAAGTCTGGTCTTCTTGGCTCCTGACACATCTGTGGGTGTCCCTCCCCTGGCTGGCCACAGGTCCCCGTGTCTGTTGTGCAAAGGGTCAGCAGTTTGCGGCCTCTTGCCTGGGGTCTGCCACCTGAGCTCAACCTGCAGCTCCTCTGCAACTGCACATGGAGCTACTGGCACCGAATATGTTCCTCGACACACAGATCCCCAGGACTGCAACATCAGTGCACTTCAGCAGGGCAGTTCTCATTCTTGAATCGTTGCTGTAAGGTAGAACTGTGAGGAAGAAAGGTCTACTTGATATGATTATCGACAGTTTGCACTTCAAGGTCGTCTACTCCAGGGTTCAAGAAGGACATAACCCATTGCTGAAATGTCTATGGAGATTATTATTAAGTAAGCTAATGAGGAATTTTATAACAATAAGGCAATTATATTTTTTATGATGAGACTTTTTACAAAGAGTTTCATCTAAAGTTAAAAAAAAATATTTGTTACGCTCAGTTAACGTTTCAAAGAGTGAAAATCTGTGCTTTTACTGACCGGTGTACTTGTTCTTTATTGTCTACTTAAATACTACCATGTTTGTAATCAAGTTGCTTTGATTTCTGATAAACCTCAAGCTAATTATAAAACTAATGGCAGCCTACACATGTGGCTTTGCCTCTGTACACTTGACATTCTCCCGACTTATTTCCTTGAGGATTTGCATCTTCAACCACTCAAGCCTCTGCAATGGAGTGGTCTTAAAAAGAAAATAAGCCTCACCACATACACTACTTTCTATCAAATGTCAGAAAATGAGAACTTGCTAGGAAAAATCATTTTAACCCAGGGCTTGCTTTTAGCAGAAGATGTAGTAACACTGTTAGTGTTTTACTTAACGTGCTCTGAGAGTGCTGAAATGCACTTTGGATGTTGCCATGATTTGTGCTGTGATATGAGTAACCCAGGAGGCAAGTAGTCAGATACATTCTGACTTCTTCTCTTGCTTAAAAGAGGAACTGGCATAGCGTGCCACCTGCAAAATGCATCTCTGTGTACTGTTTCTGACCATGACTGGGAGATTATTCTTTTCTAGGGAAGAGAAGCTTTAATTTTCTCCTAGTTCCAGTCCAACAGAGATCACTCTCATGTGATCCCATAAGGTCACACAGGCAATCAGTGGAGAAGGAAACACTGCCCAGCCGGATGACTCCAGATTGCGTTTTGAATGCATTAGTCACACTCTCAATTTTCACAGCTTTCTTACCCATCTAAACACCAAAAAGCAAAGCATCTTGTCATTAGAAAGGCTCAAAAATGTTCTCCTTGGGTAGATTTTATTCTGTTTTCATTCTACAGTCTTCCATTGGAAAGTTTTCCCATGGGTCAGTTTAAATTCATTGCACTTTTCTGCTCCATCTTGTAGGAAGAGGAAAGTTTGCTTACTTACATTCCCTGCACTAGACTGCAGCCCTTTTCCGTCTTCTCTGGATATTCTGATATTCTGAACAAACTTATTGCTGCAGCTTTCTACTTACAGATTCTCCCAGAAAAGCAAAGGACTTCTCTCTTTTATCTTCTTCCATCTGTAGCCATGAGGAGGGAACTTAATGGGGAGGTTTCAGTCTGATTCTGGTCCTCAATGATATCATACCTCTTTACATAGCTCTGTTGGGTCACACCCACAGGATCCTGAGTTGCTCTCAGGGAGTGCTGTGTAGCCAGGAATACTCTGCTGATTCCTTCTATTGAACATCCCTTCTGTCTGTTTCTTCATTCGTTGTCATGCATTTTTTTTGTATCAATCCTTAGTTCTGACCTCCACTCCCTTTTTAAGGGTTCTTCATTATTCAATATGGATTTCCTCCAACTCTTTTTATGTACTCTCCAATAAAGATACTTAGAAGAGGAATATCAGAACTGAGCAGGCACACAGCAATACCTTCTCAATGCTGCTGCCACCAGTCTGTCCTGGATAGGTCCTGAGACAATATTACATTTCATCTTCTTCCATCTCAAAGGTGAACAATACACAATCTGCCTTTGAATTCCATCAGAAAAAAAAGCCAAACAAATACAAAAACCTCAGCCATGTAGAGAATTTGGTGTGCTTTGATGTATCATCATGTAGATATTCTACATTTCTTTAAAACTCAACAGCACATGATTGTTCCCATTTTCTCTTACTGACCTCATTAAAACTTGTGGCAATCAAAAATACCTTAAAAAGATGTCTGGGAAATTTTGTCTTTGAAGCTACAACTTATCCCTTTGCTCCAAATTGTCTACATACATAACATTACATTACGTAATTATTTGCTTTCCTTATGTATAGACTCAGCCACATCTCCAGACCTGCCATGGTAGGGTTTTTTTTCCATATGGACAGATCCCCACCAAGATAGATACACTCTGCAAAATCATAAAGGTCTTATAGGACAAGCTGAAAGTATGTCAGAGCTCAGACATAGAAATTGAGATTGTCTCATGATTGGGCAGTTTAAGAAGATACTCCCCTTTCCTTTATCTTATGAAAACAAGAACAGAAAGAATTTATTCTTGTTTTCCACCTGCCAGTTGCATGTTACTTTCAGTAAAGTATTGAGGAGTTTTTCCAGAAAACAGCATTTAGTACAATGTCGGAGAGGCTCACTGGCTTACATGACAGAAAAGTAACCTGTGACATATATATTTCAGTTTCATCCTGCAGTCTTCTAATTTCTGCATCCAATTCAAGGACAAGAAGAGTGTGTGACTAGCAGAGAGTGGATCAGCAGCCCCTTTTGGCAGCAGTATACCTCAGATGTGAAATGGAAGTGCACACTAAATTTACACATATGCATGTCAGTGAGCAGAGCTGTGTTTGAGTAATAGATGGCAGTATTTGGTATTAGCTCCTCACATGCATCACACAGTGAAAACCATGTTCTGCTTTTTTTTGGCATAACAGACAGAGTATAAAGCCTCCTATTCAAAACATGGATCAAATTATAGCCATAAATAAAACTATGAGTTCAAAGCAAAGAGGAATTTGTCCCAGTGACGGATTTTGTCTGGGAGATAGATTTATCACATAGAATTTGATCATGCCAAATCCTTAACAGTAAAATAAGTAGTTCAGACTTATCACTCAGTATTAAAAAATAATCTGGATTTCACTATTCTTCATGCACAAGTTTTTTTGCCTATATGGAGCTACACATTTGAGTTAAATGTCAGTGAAAATCACTAGTACAAATATAAAATGTGTCAGCGTGAATCATATCACTAAATTTATGTAGTAATTGACACTGGCACAAACTTCATCTTATTCTTGTATGACCCGGTTTATTTTGGGCAGTCATTTCTTCCACCCAGTTTCCTGAGAATTATGTATGTCTTTACTCCTCTAACTGTCACCCTTAAAACTTCTGGGATTCTTTGGCCAATTTCAGCCAAAGCTAATAGGCAAAGATTTCAAAGGTACTCTATACCTACATATTTTATGGAAAAAGGTGGCCAGTACAGATCAAAGACCTTACTAGTGTGCTAGCAAGCCAAAGGGCAGCAATATGAGCCCTTTATTGCACAGTAGAGTATACTTGTGACCATGAGTCACAGAACCAGAGGAAATCAAATTTTTGCTATGTTTGATGTTTGCACAATACATCAAAACCAATAAGAATTACCTGTGTCACACGGTGGGCTCTTGTATTGAAATTCCAGCATTGCACTTCATTTTTCCAGGTCTTTATTGATGTCTGTTATAGAATCTTCATTTATAATTATCACATAAAAGAAAAAGTTAGATGCAGGTATTATAAAACTACTTTTATTCTTTTATAAAAATCTGATTATCTTGTTAAATGCCTATTCATTCATTCGGTTGAAAATGGTAATATTGAATGCTTGTTTTTGAAATAATTTTCATTAAAGCAACCAATCCAATACAATTTGTTCTGCTGCTTAGAGACTTATTTCTGTATGTGCCTTTCCTAACCGATTTTAGGTAGGGATAACGTATGGTAAGGCAGGAAAGATAAAGACCAGGTTCTGATTTTAGAGAAACACATCCAAATTTTTCTAAAGAAAGGATTCACTCAGACTGTCTTGGATTTCAAGGCAACATTATGAACACTATGCATTAGATTGTTTATAAAATCCATTGCTATTAGGGATCAGTTCACTGAAGTTTGAGATATCTAACATCACATTAAGTGCATTTAACTGATTTTGCCAGTCTGCAAGATTACAGGTTTGTGTTCTGACATACAGATATCCAGATTCTGAGTAGAAATCATTCTTAATTATGGCCCATGTGATTTTCTACTAGAGAGGAAATTCACCCAGTTGAAAAAGATTAATTAATAGAGTAGTCAAAAAATGTCATAATCTAAAGAATCAATTTCTTAATTCCACTCACAGCCCCCCATGAGTTTTCTGCCTTTTTCATGGTTACACACATCTAGAGACTTCTTGATATGTGCTTTTAAGAATTCCATAGTCAGCTCATTATTTAGAGATGGGATTATCACATCGTATAGTTCTATTTCCAAAAATATATGTTTTCTGACATGGAAAGAATGAATGTATTAGCAGTGATTCAATGCAGAGAAAGAACTATGAAGCATCTGACATCAGGTCTAGATCCCATGACATGATACAACATTTGAAGTGTTTCCTATTACATTACAACAGGTGAAACTTTTATCAAAGGAACAGACAGAGAGGAGCAGTCAATGCATCCTTTTTACCAGTTAATACTTCAGCGTTAGAGATCTGTCTCAGGAGGAAGGAGCTAAGTGAGAGGCTTAATATATTGAGATTTTTACACAAAACCAGTTCTGAAGCCCAAGATGGCTCATTTACAACAAAAATACAATCCTGAATCAGAGTCCACTGAAGGCCCTTTACTTCCCCAAGCATTTGATTAGGTTAAGGTAATATGTGCAGAACTATTTAGTGCTGAGCTATTGCTCATGTCTTAACGGAGACAGAAAGGGGATTTCCTGTTGGAGACACGGGAATTCATACAGCTAATCAATTGGAGCCTTGTGGCTCAACCTGTGAGCTCTCATGTGTGCCCTGTGTGCAGAAGAAGTAGAGTTGGGGTCTCATCTTGTGCCTGTTGCTGAGCACTTGAAAGGCACAGGGAGGGACCACGCTCTGTCAAGAACTGATGGGAATTGAACAGTCACTTGAACCTAACCGGGACTGAACAGACAGAAATTTGTTGCATGTTACATAGGATGATCATCTGAGTTGCACTCAGCTAGATACAAATAACATTATCTTCATTTACCCACAAGCAGATACTTTTGCAGGAGGGCTTGTTCCTAAATTACAAGAACTAAGGCATCATTTTCCACAGAAACAGATGCAATAGTCCTGCAAGATCCCAGTCCTTTATTATATACTCTAAATATTGTAGATTAAAGGATTCCAGTACTTTAATATATACTTTTACATATAAGAAACCTTTCTGAATTCAGTGTGCTCCTTTGTACCAAAACACACAGGAAAATAGGAGTAACTGCAGAATGGGATGCCAAATGAGCAGAAGGTGGCTCTTTCATTGAAACACATAGCAATGATTTCAAGGTACTGTTGATAAGGAGGACTGTCATTGACTGCATGATTACATACACACGCATTTCCATGCAACCTATTTATTTATATTCTTTCCATTAATGTCAGAGATTGCTTAGTAAGGCACAACGATGGCATCCTGTAGGATAAGTAACAGTATTCATGACAGTGCTGAAGAGAGGAAATGGTACATAATTAAGTGTCATAACTGCTTTAAAAATGGCAAACAAGAAAAATGTAGATTAATTTGTCAGCTATGTTTGCTGTTTAAGCTCAATGGTCCAAACCCCGTAAGCACTGCAGTGTTCATGTTTTGGGTCTCTAAAATTAATTTTTCTATTGCATTTAATTCTTTCACATATTTATTGATGGCCATCGTGTAGTGTCAAGTTACAGTCATACCAGACTGCATTGGGAAACGACCTTAATCTTTGAAAAAAGCCTAGTTATCTATTCCGATTTCCAAACACAATAGATGATACTGAAAATTGTAATACTGAACAATTCTGAAGAGTTTTTTTAAGCAAACAAAGTAAATTTGTCTCCATTTTATCACTAAACTATAAAATAAACTACATATTCTTCATGGTTTTGATCTAGTGTGGGAATGGACCTTATCCAGGAAGAAGCTCTTCAGTTTGGTTTTATAGCTGAGAGAAGCCTTTCATAATCTAGCAGCTCAACACCACGGAGTGATCATCTCCACTGGTGAGCTAGTACCTCACATGCTTTATTACACAACAGCTGGGATTACTACATGTAATATAGAGCTATATTTAATAAAAACAGGAGAAAAAGGGAAGCACAGAAAGATAATGCCATTTGTGTTTAGAAACTGGAAAGAAATTTGACTTCTACAATCCCTGTATTATGCTATAGAGCTCTTTTTCTGACATTCTCTAAAAATTCTGAAGGAAAGGTTTTCTTTGAAGACTTAGGGGATGTAAATAGATTTTTCAGCTTAAAAAATACCAAAACAACAAACAAATGTACTAAGCAGCAAATCCATATACTAGATCCTCTTGTCTGCAACACCCCCAGCAGTTCTAGAGAGAAAAAAATCCCTATAGCATTACAGTTTCTTTATTTTACAATGTATTTTGATTTTGTTTTGAAACAGCATTCTGTTATATTTTTTTCTATGCTGCCTAGCTCAAGCACTCTGTTTCAGTGAAAGTTTCCCTTAAGAAGAATAAAAGATATTTTCCCAGTTGGGCTTAGCCTCCCTTGGACCAAACACTATTCTGGTGCCAGGTATGTGGGGAATAATCAAGCAATATTAACTCTTGAAATAAGATGTATAACAGCCTGCAACTGCACTTGCCTTTTTATTTTTTTCCTTTTTATTTTTTTCCCCAGTGAACAAAACCCTTTCTAAACTCTCCAGAAGGTGTACAAGCTAGCAATTCTTTTGATTAAAAAAGCCGTGACCGTTGGTGATTTGCTTAGTGAAACTGCGTTCAGATATAAAAGAAACAAATGAAACTATAAATTATTCACCATTGTATTTACTAAGTATATTATGCTACATAGAGATATTAATCTGAGGGCACAGTATAATCTACTTTTTCAACAGAAGTGCATTCAGGGTTTTATTCAGTTAGCCCACTTCAAATTCAAACCAGCAGATATTTTGACTTTGCTTTGTAGGATATCACCATAGGGGCAAACCTCATTTCACCCTTGAAACTTCCCTTTTTATCCCTTCATAAATACTGCCTTTCCTTACTCAGACTTTTTCCACTTAAATTTGATGGAGCTCTTCGCTCACTCACTCATCCTGTCCAGCTCTCAGTATTACTTCAGGAATTTCCCAAGATTTCTCAGGACTTGTTAGCATACTTCCTTATTGGTTTCAATTTTATTCCTTGCTGGGTTCATGCTTAGAGGCCACCTCATTTCCAGCATCCACTGAGTTGAAAGCCTTTGCTCCTCAGTCTTTAGGAGTGAAATAGGTATTTCATTCTTTTGAAGAACATCTTCCCTATCATTCTTTCTCCAACTTCATACCAATTTCACAACACCAAGTGAAATTATTACTTTGTAATTTCATCAGCAGAATATTAAATGATGGGGAACTTTTCTCTTTTTGACAACCTTTACCTTAACCTTCAATGACTCTATTAGAAGGCAATGATCATTCCCACAGAATTTTTATCACATATATTCATATCTTATGCTGACTTCCAACTTCCCCTTTTCCCCTTAACTTGAGTTAAAGTGCTAAATATGAATTATTTTATGGCAATCTGTAAGTAAATGAGGGTAAATAGACAGGTCGTATTTTAAATCAGTACCTTGCCTGTGCAAAGGAATTTCATGTAGATTTCAATCAGAGATGTTTCTGTTCAGGAGATGAGATTTTAATGGAAATGTTCTATATAGACTTTCATTAGATTTTTTTGAAATTACCCAATGGGATGGATTAGAACTTAATACTGGTATGAGCAGCTGGGCAAACATGGGCATGTATGTATGTTATTACATAGTTTAGAGTGAAACTGTCCTTATTTAGAGACATTTGGAAGGTGATTTATATTTCTAGATTTTGGGTAGAAGGAAGCTGGACAAGAAGTTTGATTTTCACTGATTTTACTCATTCTACAATAGTTGTACTGAGAGTCTTTGAATCATGAGGAGGATTAATAATTTTTCAACTTAATTTCAAGCTTGGATTTGGGATTTAAGAGACTAGAACAATATAATATAAAAATAGCTAATTCCAGGGAGACAGAGTTGGATAAGATATTCAGAATATGAACAAACCTGTGAAGGCTTTTCACAGTGTCAAATGAAAAATCAATTATTTTAATTTTCAAAACCAATGCCTCTTTTCACTTTTGAGATTACTTCCGGATGGAAACCACTGTGAAGGAATTATTTTTTTTTCTCAAAAGCAAAAATAAAATAATAAATTAAATCAAGCTTTTGCATTTCCAGATGTTCTTATTAGGTACATTTCCTTCTATATAGTAACCACATATGACATTAAATATTTCAGCCTAGTTTTAAGGTCACTGATAATTCCTGGATTTTCAATTCTTAGTGTTCCTCTGTTATGGCATCATTCCTGAAGAGGAGGATGTGCTTAACACCCGCTTTTTTTCTGCCATCCTCTTCAGGAAGTCTCCTGGTGCTGTCATCTCTCTACACTCTCTCCCTTTGTCTCCATGGTCCTGGGGAAGGAAGCCCTCATCATGGGGATGCTCCTCACATATACCTAGGAGACCCTGTGGGAGGAGGAGATGTCACTCGATCCTGCCTTTGGTCCCAATGGAAGTTGTATTCTCCCTTGCAGAACTTCTTACAGGGATCTGGAGAAAAATAAATTTTGCATGGCACAGGGACAGTCTTCCTTTACACTTTGGAAGGAATCATAGAATCAAAGAATGGTTGGGGTTGAAAGGGGCTTTTAAAGGTCATCTCATCCAACACTCCTGCAGTGAGCAGAGAAAGTGTGAGGAAGGAAAGATGAACTGACCTAAAACTTGCGCTTCCAATGCACAGATGTTATAAAATCTACATGTTTCTCATAGTCACAGTATAAATACAGAAGTACTGTAGGTTACAGGTAGACCAATTATGTAATTCATTCAACAGTACATTTAGTTGCATTTAATAACACTAAGCCACAGCCCACTCTCAGGAACAGCTGATGTAGCAACAGTATTTTAAACAGAGTTGCCCACTTGTTCATTGAGATTGTGGAAAGAGGGCTCCACCTGGTTGGTAACATTTACCCTTGCAAAATAAAAGCAAAGTATTCTACTCCAGAATTTATTCTGCACAGCAAAGATAATATTAATGTGTAGATTAATTGTTTATTATTGCTCTAAGTGAAGAGAAAGTGGAAAATTTTATAGACAGTGTTTACATGTAGATACTAACACTCAGCACTGTTAGGTTTTTTTAAGATTTGCAAACACTGGATAATTAGTCCATCATTACCTAGAGAAAGTAAAATCCTGAGTCTTTAAATGATACAATGTTTATGGTGGCATGCAATCTTCCTGTAGTGAAGAAACTTTGACTGCAACAAAACCCACTGTCTAGCCTGAGGTCCACAATTTTTACTCAGAAGAATTATTCAAGCCCACCGGATGGATTAGTGTTTGTTTCTTGGGATTTTTTTTTCTTTTTTCTTTAATTAAAAAAAATCATAATAAATTACTGGCTAGAAACAGCAGGTGTAAAATAAAAGAAATATCAATGGTTTTTAGTTTAGTCTAAACGCAAAAAGTTTATGACAAACTTTAAAAAGCTTTCTATTCCACGAAGAGAAACTGAAAATAGGGTATTCCTTAGCACTGAATTTTATTCATAGTTAATTTTTTAAGGAAATGCTCAATTTTAAAAATTAAATAAATATTGCTTGAATTTCTGCTATATAGCAACCACCCTCTGTGATTAGAATTCTATTCACTGTTGCCTTTCTGCAGGTATTGTAATTACAGCTTGCAAACTGAGAGCACAAGATAATCATTAGCTGCACACGTTTATATGTTAAAGAAAATGCTGAAATATATTTTACCGCTGCACACCAAAAGTGTGAATGTTCTCACACATTTGCTATTACACTGTATTACAGTGATACTTGCTGTTGCTGCACAGACTCTCATCCAAACTTATTCTTGGGCAATTCCTTGAAAAATCAGATGATACTTCTAAATATGCAGGTAAGAAAAAGCCATTCTATAGATTGTTACAACTTCTTCTACATGCAGTTCTGTTTGGCTTTGAAGGGGCAAATCTTTACAATTCTAGATAGTGTTTTCAAATGCATGTAATTTGAAGCATGGCTCTGTTTAACACGTAACAGCTGAAAGAAAAAAGTAATCTCTAGAAATGCTATCCAGTTGCCTGTGTCCCCATCAGTGCTTGCTGGCAAAATCCTACAACCCCTCATAAATTTGAGCCTATGCATTTACTAAAGATTCTAGAAATGGAAGATGCATTTTTTTCTAATCTTTGGGGGGGGTGGGGGGGAAAAGAAGAAGAAGAAAAATGTTTTGTTTCGTTTATCAATGTATTTGCAAACTATATGTGAGCAGGGCAGTCTCTTCCAAAAGTGGCTCCTAATTCTCATATTTGTTGAATACCTGTTCTGTGAAAAATCCACTCAAGAACAGAAAGAAAACGAGGTGGTTCTTTCCTTCTCACTCCTGCCCCACTTCCCTCTCCAAAAAAAGTAGGGAAATCTTTGTCCTCCAAAACAGAACATCTGTGCAAGGAGTAGCAGTCAGTAATGTCAAAACACATTTAGACCTCTAATTTTAGTGCCATAAAGTGACAATTCCAGTGGCTACTCATCCATCACTGCTCCCCACGCTCAAACAGCAAACCACCAGCACACTTTCTCAGCTGCAGAACGGTCTGTTTTCTGGAGGGATGTGTTTATGTGTGTGGTGATTTCTTTTTCAGAGGCATATGAACACATGTCTACTCAAATCAGCCCCAGAGATGATTTGCTCTGCAGTTCTGTGTGTCTCACCTGTACACTTATGCAAGGGCTGCATTCCACAGTGAGCTGAGGCATCAGGGGCAAATTCACCCCAAGGAGATTTGCTGTTTTCAAAAGTGAAGATTGAATTTATCCATGGTAAGTAAAACTTTATTGTAGTGTTTGGCTGGTATAGTTGAAAACTGGTATAGTTGAAAACTGGCAAATTTTTAACACCTCTGAGGCTGTTACAAATGTGCAGCCAGTGGACTGTTGCTGTTTTTGTGGACCTTTGTGGAGACCTTTACAGATAGCTTTTGGAAATGAAGGCACTTACACTATTAGAATAGCACTTTTAATGGTTTGGGAAATACTTTCTACTAACATTCCCGCTGGCAAATCGACTATCCATTTCTTCTCCAAGATGTCTAAGATGTAAATGGTCTTTTTTTTCCTGAGTATGGAGGTTGTGTGTTGAAACTTGCTGTTCCACAATCCCAGCTGCATGCATGTTATTATGCCAGCACTGATTACAAGATCCCATTGACCACAAGCTGCCTGTTTGCCTGTCTAGATGTTGTGATTGGTGTACAATCAATCTTTAATCCAATCAGAAAACTCTCTGCTTGCAGCTGATAAAGGTCTCGGCAGGGCACTGAAGGGCTGAAGCCCTGGTATCTCTAAGGGGACACCTGCAGCATGTGAGGTGCAGAAGATAAGCAGGCTGATCTAAGAGAAAGGAATTAAGGTGGCCTGCAAAAAATCTGATAAACAACATTCAAACAGAACAAACCAGGCAGCTTAAGTGTGGGGCTCATCAGCCTCACAGACCCTGGAGTGCTGCTGTTCTAAATCCTAACAGACAGACAAGATCACTTTTTAGCTCAGGAAGACCATTCAAGGCAGAAGATTTAGTTTCTGGTTGTTAAAAGAAGAAGCCAACAAATAATTTATCTCATTGTATGATTTTCTCCAGTGCATGAATTCCTCTGTAATACTTCTTTGTACTTCATTGTGTGCTTTTCTTCACAGGAGTCTGGAATGGAATATAGCTGTGACTTTCCAAATTGTAGTGCAAAGAAATAATTGCCTGTGCTTTGCTTCTTCTTTTTTAATTCCTTGACCCAACTTTAATTTCTTTTCTTTCTTTATCTCAGTATTCTTTCCTAATTCTGTAGATCGGATACTTATAAATAAAGATCATATTAAAGCTGTTAAAAAATAGCACGTTATTATGTGATAAACCTGCATGCTTTATATTAATCCTTGTTGCTGTGCTTCAGGGCAAACAGTTTCTCATAATTTTCTTCCTATGATATGACCTGTTCTAATTACACTAACATTTGAAATTAGAGAGAATCACAACTAACTACCTTATTGAAAGCTGAAGAACTTCCAGAGTACCTCTTTTGTAACCATACAAACATTTCAACTATTTAAATGGAAACCATTGGTTTTATTTGTTGTATACTTATTTTAAACACAGTTCTATGAATTAGCTTTATTTCTAGAAATACAGATTATTTCCACTAACCCCATAGATTTTATATTTGTAAGTCCTGGCTGAGCTACACTCCTACTTTCAAGCTTTCTGGGCATCTGACACCCAACTGAGATACCTGCAGCAAAGCTTACATTTATCTGTATTCACAATAAGCCTAAGATCAAAAGAAATATAATTATTCTGTCTCTGAAGTATTTTCTTTGCTATATGACCATTTCAGATTTAATAATTTCTCTGATTTCAAAGTCTCTAATCAGTAAACAATGAATGGCATCACAGTGAAATAATCTAATTGTCACAGCTCTGCCTTTCCAAAAAAAAGCTTTCAAGACTACTTTAAACTTGACAATTCTGGCAAAACCTATTGTTACAATCTTAATATGGCCACAGTGCATTAAAAAAGAATAACAATTGAGCACATACAGTTATTTGAAACATGCACTTCAAAGTCAGCATGGTCTACTGTAAACAGTCTTATATCATGGCCAGAGTACAGTTTAAGACTCATTTTGAAGCAAACCAGTTTATACCCAATGATTCCCCCTTTAAAGATATATGGAAAATATCTGCTCTTCATAGAATATGACCTTCATAACTCAATTTATGGGTCATTCCCTCACTTGTGGGATATTTTCAATACCATAATTGTAAAAAGAGAAAGAAAGGAAGGAAAAATGTTCAGTTATTCATTTTGCAGGGCCTTTTTATTAAAAGCAGAAATAACATTAGATGAAAATCATTTCACTGATAATTTTAATGAAATATGAAGTGCTTTGAATATATTTTATTGCAGGCAATATAGAAAAAAGGCATTGGCTGCTTAATGTGTCATTTAATGAATGGATTCCACATTGCCTTACTTGGCTACATTTGGAAGTGAAGGCCATGCAAAGATGATAGCAAGTGCTTTCAAAAGGGGGTTTCTTCCCACATTTTAAAATTACACTTCTCCTAATGGAAAGTGCAAAGTATAATGCAGCAGAAATGAGGCTGAACCAAAACACTGGAGCTACATACCTTAACAAATCTCACTGAAATTCATCCTGTAAGCGCATCTCTAATATGGAAAAAAAACTGATGTTGATAATGTCCTAGCATGCTGAAGGTCAGGCTGATATAAGAAGGATCCCAAAGAAACAAGAATCTCAGCTAATTTGCTGTAAGAGAAGCAGTTGCTTAGTTATCCCAGCTGAAGGTGTGGAATCAGGGTGGAAGCTCTGCCCACAGGGATGCAGGGGTCATTATAGAGAAGGCTGGTAGGTGTCATTTGTTTATACCTTCTCCAGCTCAGAGAAAACCAAATGCAATTGCCAGTGCTGTGGAAATACACATTAATCTGCTCGATTTTTTTTTTTTTAAGAGAGATGTGGGTCTGACTCTGCAAGTTTCCCATTCTTAACCCTAAATTGCCTTAGGCTTTTTCTGGTAACAGCTACCAGCTGTCACCTCAGGCTTTTTTCCAGTAAGATGTAGATTCATTAGTTGTGTCTAAAATGAACAAAGCATAAATAATATCCATGCACTGGCCTTGAGGCCAGCTGGCACTGGGTGGCTGGGTCTGCACACTGCAGCAGCTGCCCCTGTGTCCATCCTCCAGAGCCCAGTGCCCTCTGTGCATGCAGTCCTCCCGAATGCCTTGGGGTGGGCAGCCAAGCTCCAGCTCAGAAATGCTAACACTTAATCAGCAAGTGGTCTGGGACCCAGAGCCCAGGCATATTAGCTGAAACATTTATTTAGCAATGTAGGCATACCTATTTGTCCACTGAAAGCAGCCTTCCACAGCCACAGACACTGGATTTTAAACTAGCAAAGAAAAATTGCAGGAATCCATCAAAACACATGCAGTAGGAAATTTTATTGTGCCATTTCAAGTAGGCATCTTGCTTTCTGGACATAATACCCCATTTATATGAAAATAAAAAGCATGTAAAGAGGGCTTGAAGCTGGCATTACAAATGCCATTCTTCACAGGCTAAAGAAACTTCCATATCGAGCATGAGGAGGATTCCACATCTATTTTTTGGTCATGTTGGGAAAAAGCCCTGCAGCAGAGAGGAGGTATGTCTGTTCTGCTGCACAGGATGGCATGAAATGGATGAATGGCAGGAAATCCAGAATAAAAAGGAAGATGTCTCTGGCCTATGGATGTAATAAGCAGAGACAGAGAGAAAACTTTCACCCTGTGATATTTTCCATCTTTTCTTTCTGATGCCCAAGCTCTGTTGCCAAGATACTGACTCTACATTGAAGTTAATGAATGATGTAAACAGAAAAATTCTATAACAGACATTGCCTGTTAACAGGAAGAACACCTTTCTTACATGGCATGGTAATTAGAAAGAAAAAATACATATAGTAATATATTCAACCTTTTAAAATTGTTTTAAAATAGCTTTTTCTCAACACAAGACCTGCAACTTTAACACCATATGGTCTTAGAACCTAAGTCAGTTACATGGAAGTGTCAAGTATTGTTAGAGATCACATTATCATACAGATCCATAAACAAATGGCTGCATAATTTCTCAAACGATTATCACCCTTGCACACCTGGTGTGTGTTATATATAAAAATTTAACAAACAAAAGTGAGAATTTTACTGTACTGCAGTGCTGTCATGGGAAATTGCACCATCAAAATCCAATTGCACAACCCAGATTCAGGCACCAGTATGACAAGAGAACTACAGTATATAACTGTAGAGACAGTGCTCCATTAAATAAGATGTGAAACAGGCCAGCATGGAGCCTGAAAAACCCAGGAGGTGCTGATGGCAATGTAATAGGGCCCCATCGTCAACAGTATCAAAGGCTGCTGATAAATCAAGACAATGAAAGAAGGAACTTCTAAGTGAACTTGAAGCAACAGATCCTCATTACAAACTCTCTCAAGAGCAGTTCCAGCACAGTGGCAATATCTGAAACAAGACTGAAATTTATTAGAAAGATTTTGAGCATTAAAGCCAGCCTGTAATACCGGAACAGCACTTTCCAGCGTGAGGAAAAATGATGGGCAAATAAGGTAAACTGAGAAATTGCCAGTAATTACACTTTATAATCTAGTGCAATTAAGAAAAATATTGTTTTGACACTCTTTCACTCCTCAAAAATGTTTTCTTTTGGCTGTCCAGTTTCTGTTTGATCTGAGCTACTAAACAGGAATTGACATACAGGAAAAGAATATATACCATCTCCAAAACACCCAAAATATGCAGGAGCAGTGTGACATAAAAAGACTGATCAGATGTTGTTAACTATGTCAAGCCTCCTGATCTCAAAGTTCCCTCAACACCTACGGGTTTTATTTGGACCTACAAGCTTACTCCCAAGCTGTGCTCTTCATTAGGATGCAGAAGGGAAGTGCAAGGGGATATACATACTTTCAGTATCAGTCTGTCATACACTAGCACAGTCATACCTCATAATAACCACTATTGAAAAGGCAGCTGGAAAACAAAACTATAGGTAAGAGTCATCACCAAAAGAGAGGAGATATACAGGACCCCAAACACTGAGTTACATGATCTCTTTAATCATGTAACAGAGGTTTTTACCAAAGAGTTAATAGTGCTGGAAAGAGAAAAATCAAACCCAGAACTCCCTCAGAGCTATCTTATTTGCTGGGACGAAGATTTCTCTTTCTCTTAAGGGTCCTTCCTGAATTTTCCACATCACTTTGGCTTCAACAGGACAGAGTAAGCAGCAAAGGCAGTTTCCTGGGCAGTAAAAGAGATGGATTTGAAAGTCCACAGGGTCCAGATCCCAGTCCTCCATCTTCCATTTTTAGAATGAGAACAATCGCAAAAGTACCCCATTGAGTTCTCATCCCAAGAAGTCAACCCCATTGTCCGACGTCTTCAAATGAAAATGAAATCTGAAACTTAAGCAGAGCAGCATAATGGAGGGAAGCAAGTGGAACCAGAAGACCTAGGAACACTATTCTTTATTCCACCCTCCAGCCTTCTCATGAGCACCTTTCCAATATGGAAATCTCTGAAGATGACAAAGGCACTTCTGAAGCTCTGGAACTTAGATTCCAAACCATTTATGGCTTCACAAAAGTAACACATGAATAAAAAATGTCATAAATCTGTACCATAAAATACGAAGTGGTGATAATGTGAGATCTGAGATGACAGATATACTCATAATTACACATAATAATAAGTAATAGGACAAAGCATGCATAAACTTTCCTGTATTAGAGCAAGTTTTAAGTTTAACTTCTACACTGAATATTTTAGCTTAGGATATCAAAATTTTCAAATGGCCACTATATAAACTTTTGAACTCTTAAATACAACTCACCTCTCTAAAGCTTAGTCTAATTTTTTCCATAGGAAATTATATCACTTTTGTATAAAAATTAAAGCTAAGTGTTTGCAATGAATCCAACTGAAATATATGGTAAGAATGAATTATGAATTCGTATGACAGGGAAATACAAAGTAATAGACTAAATTCAAATCCTCTGCTGTCCTGAGTTACTTACTGATAATGTTCATAGGCGGCTCCATTGTGCCTGCACTGTTAACGTTTGGAGCAGTATCTCACAACAGGCTTCACACAAGCTGGTAAACATCCTCACCCTCACTATATATAAATATGAGGCTGGTGGTAATAATTTGTTTTCTTTGAGAGTGGTCTTTAACATGAAGGATTGGCCTCAAGCTCCCACAGCTATGCATTTCTAAGGATTTGTGAGTTTGTGAGTTGTCATAAGCATTATGTGGTAAATATAAACTAAAGGTAATATAGAAATTATACCATAGATATTCTTTTGAACATACATCTGACTCTAAAGCTTGAAATGGTTCAGAATTTAGCAAGAGCAAATAAAATCCCACTTCAATTGTACTAAAGTTAGAGCTATTGCCAATAGGCTTAGTTCAAAGTATCTAGGCACCGTGTATGACTTTTATGGGTTGGGATATACTCAAATCACAAATAAACCTGAAGAAACATTACTATACTTTTACTTGATGTCATACCAATGCAGAAACTTATTTATTCCAGCATATTTTGTATATTCTAAAATCATGTCCTGTATACAGCTGTTGTTCAGCTTACTCAACTGTAATTAAGTTATTTCAACTGGTGCAGCAGCCTAAAATATCCCTTTTCATATATGTCTGGTCTTAGCAAAAAAACCCCAACATCCTTATTATCAAAATACCCCTAGCATTCCAAAACATGCAAAGTTTACAAATATCTTTGAAAGTGGAATAGTTAATTATCCTCAATAAACCAGATCCTGACAACCTTCACCCAGTTTTCAGTCACTGCCCATAGAAATGCAAGAATTTTTTTTTCTGAATTAGGAATCTTGTAAAAACTTTTCAAGTACGTTGAAAAAGAAAATGTTCAGAAGACTTGACTAAGAGCAGTTCTGTGCTGTTAACAGAAGATGGATGCAATGCACCTTTCTGTTCCTTACCTGCTCTCATCACACAGAAACAAGTAGCTTTGGTTTATTCTAAACTGAGCTACGTGTCTAGATTGTGGCAGATAAAGCGATACCCTTACAAAGACTCTGCTGATTGGAGGGTACTGAAGAGCACTACTGTTCTCTCCTGTGTTGTGAGATGTTCTCTGCTGGGGACTGCATGCACGAAGTCATTTTCTGGACACCATCAAGAAACATCTTTTATCTATGAATCACTTAACTGAGAAAAAGAGAAACACACTAAAAATTAGGACATGTGACCAGAAGCTTACTTGTTAAACAGCAACAAGTAGTGACAAAACCCAAGCCCACCTTTCTTTGTCCTTAAAAATAAATTAAAGGGACATGACCCCATGCTCTGAAATGTCATCCTTCAAAAGCTGGTAATATTTTTTAAGTCATAATGATCGAACTTGCTGTGAAATCTTCATTGCCTCTAGAATGCCAGAAATTCTGTTGCTTTCCTAAATTGCCAATCATATAACTATTTAGAAACTCTCCAGGGAGGTCAGCATTGAAAAAGGCTAGAAGGAGCAAAGAAGCATATTCTTGAATTGAAACATCTGTTCAAACAAGTGAATGCATAAAACAGTTATTTTCAGTGTGTAAAAGCAATTGTTCTTAACAATAGTGTATTAATAGTGTTACTCAGTTGGTCAGCTGAGAGTGTGTTTAGTAGGCAAAGAACATGAGTCCACAGTCTCCCTCACAGTCACTGGGCAGTCGTTGGGAAAAGGGTTTCCAGTGCAATACTTGACACTCAGGTTTCAGCTGTTTGTTAATTCATAGTGATCCTGTGAAACTCAAAGGTTTGTTATTCAGTGGAAACAGTTAATTCTTAGGAACAGTTGGAATATCTTAGGACCACAGGGAAAAATATGTACTATTCACCAGGACTCTGAATTTCTCAAAGAGAAACAGCTTGGTAGATAGATGCAAACACTGCCATAAGGACAATAGTCTGGTTTGAATTCTTCAGACCACTTATCTTGATAATATGCCAATTTGTACATACAAATAAAATTTTTTGGTACCATAAAAGTAAGAACGCAAGAAACGATTTTTTTAAAAATTACTCTCATATTTTTTTAAAGGTGAAACCTTGGAAAATAAAATTATCAACATCTTTTATTACATTGTTGTATTTGACCTGCAGCTTTTTATATTTTGAACTTAATTCAATACGATTTGTCTGTGGATCCAACCTGTTTTGTCATTTTGCCACCTTTTAATTTAAAGTGATAGCATGTTCAACAGACAGAATTCTGAAGCAAAGAGATGTGTTTACCACAGCCAATCTCTGTATAAGTCAGTGGAAGTCTTTTGTTAGACACTAGCAATTTCTGTTTAATTTTAGTGAGTCAAGATCAAGATCAACTATTTTTACTAGAAACTCTCCATGTAGAAGAGTCTGTCTAGGTACTAACAGCACATTGTGTGCATTTCTTTTCTCTCCTATATTCAAGGAGAATTCAAGGGCCAACTTCAGCACAGAATTGTTCTGAAGAGCAGTGGCTGATGCCTTCCAAAGGCTGGAACAAGTGAAAACCAAGACACTATAATATGGTATAGCTGCATTGCTGGAGTTATCTATGACAGCAGAAAAAGCAGCCATATATCTAATTAGATTTTCTGTGCTTCTGCAGTATAATTTTCTATGCTTAGGCAGATGTATCAGAACAAAAGGGACAGGCAGCAACTGTAAAATAAAATTCAGGTTCTTCTCATCCTGGTGCTCGACTGACTGCTACACAATGACTTATCAGAAGAACCAGAGAAAGATGTGTATACATATATGTATACACATATATGTATACACATATGTGTATACATATCACATGCATACATCCCATTCTGAACAGCAGTGAGTTAGTTGTGATAGATAAACAGAAATGAAACATCACCAGCAAGAGCTGAGGTAAACTTTGCTCTCAAATTAATAGGGTCACACTGTGCTGTTGTTACATCTAAACTTGGAAAGGCCAGCTCTGAGATTCTGAGAATGTCATAAGCATCAGTCAGCACAAGCTGAATGATGGTGGTGCTCCATCCACAAAACTCTATTTGAAAAACAGTCACAGCCCTCTACACTATAGGCTAGGGAGAAGTTTTACTACCCCATGCTATGGCCAAGGGATGTGCAACCAGTAGCAGCTTCATCATAACTTCCTACCAGAAGGGATTACCTGCAGCTTGTTCTTTGGCTAAAAATAAAAGTCTTGGTTAAGCTGGCAACCAAGAAGACCAAAAAAGGGACTGGGGAGTGACATGGAGGAGGAGAAGCCTGCAATGTAGACACAAATGCAAGGAATAGCAGAAGGAAGGGGGAAGAAAGGGCACTTGCATGGGAGGGAGGAAGAGGCTAGGAGAAGAGCAAAACAGGGCACAGTCAGATTGCAGGAGCAGGATCAGGGTACTGCTAAGTGTGGGCTAAGGAAGAGTTTCACAGGACTGTGGAAGTATGGACTGTGAAGTAGATGACTGGGTATGTTAGCAGAGTTAGAGCAGTAGCAAATGGGAGAGGGGAGGTAAAACACTGGTGTGAAGGTAAAACTGTGAGAAAGAGCTTTGGGATGAGAAGAGACAGAAATTTTTTGTATTGAGGGAGTTGGAATCAATGCCATGGGACAGCAAGACAAGGAAGTCATGTCAAAATCATCAGAAAAAGATGAGGAAATCCTTGTGAAATTAGAGAGAATGAAGCACAAGAAGTTGTGGTGTGTGATGTTCCCAGGCCTACAGGAGCTATAAAATGTGTCATATTCCCACAAAAACAAGTGTGTCTGGTTTTTTCTTTGCCCAGACAGCTCCAATCTGCTTGTCTTGCACACACGACTCACTTCAAACTCACAGTATCTCCAAAAGTGCAGATGGTCCTGTAAGTAACTGAGGATCCCTACAGAGTAAATGCTAATGGAAAAATACCCCACTTAAATCCTTTACCTTAAACCATGTGAAGTATTCTTTACCACCTAATCATGCATTCAGCCTGTTACTTGCAGTAATATTGCAGTGAAACACACATGACTAGAGACCATCTGACTGTCAGGTTGTATTTAACATGTTTAATGAAAATTTAATGTTTCCACAATTGTTTTTCCTCTAAGTGGCACTGAATTACTTGTGAATAACCACATCTCCATTTAAACAAAACATGCCCCTCTAATGAGGTAGGGCTAAACGAAGATCAGAATGGTCTATAATATAGCATATACTTGGCACCATTCTGGATGAAGATCCTTCATATTTTGGTACAAATAAGCTCTAGGAGACGTGAGCAAGAGAGAAGGAAGAAGAAAGTGGCTTCCATCCTAGAGAGTGGAAAAGGCAAGTAGATGGGCTCAAAATGAAAGCCTTGGCAAGTGTTTGTGCTAGAACTGGGGACGGCTTTCCCTTGTGTTTCCTCTTCTTCCACCTGCATTTTCTTTTCTCCAGCATCCTTGTTCTTTCTTTTAATTTTCTTTCTTGTTCCTGAATAATCACAGAATGAAAGATTCAAAATACCGGATTTATTTCTTTAGAAAGAAAGGATGTACCTGTTCCCATGCCTTCCATTCATGAACTGGTGATTACAGGACTGTGCAGTAGAATGCAGAACACAGGGTAGAAAGGAGATCCAGCAAATGTGTGCCAAAGGAAGGGGTATCCTGACCTGCACTGGTAAATACCTTGTGTTCTAAGCCCTTTACAGGCAAAAGGGGAAAAAACCCCCACCCTTCCTAAGTGCTTTAATTCTCCTGATGACTTGGTTTCTACGTCATCAAGGGGTTTGGAGGTACCAATTAGAATTTGGTATTGATTCCATTAAAGTTGCTTCCTAGGCATGATTTCTATTAGAAAGATGACTTAATCTAAGGATCTATAACAATGAAGAAATAAATTGCTCTTTTAGTCTTCCCTGAGGCTGTTGATTCCCACCCCTGGGACATGCTGCCACATTCTTGCTGTACTGCATGCCCATGGGAGGATCACTCCATGCCAGTATGAAAGTAGTCATTTTGGACCATATCAGACAGATGTCAATTGGTTAAAGTACTAAAATGAAGGTTTACTTTAAGGCAGGTTATTATGAAACACCAATCTGAATGTTAAAGATGAAGAGGGAACAAAAACTAGAAATAGTGTATTTACAGAATAGTAAAAAATAAGATGAAGGTAAGTCAATCAAACAATAGGCATCATTAGGGCAGAAATTAATATGCACACAGAGTGCTTGGAGAGAGCTGTTTACATTTTTCTTAATGAGCCAGTTTCAGAAGATGAAGCAGGACTTTCACGGCTGGATTAATTAGGGTTCACTTTACACAGGAATGCGAAAGCCAGCAGTTGGTGTAATACACCCAGAAAACTGGCAATCGCTGAGCAAATGTCTCCCCCGTGACAACCCATTCTCCGCTAGTGTCGCTGATCAGTCATGATGCACAAAGTAGCACAACTGTGCCAACCACTTCAGAAGTGGCTCAAATAACTCACATTTCAGTCAAGTACTCACTTGTGTATCAACTAATGAAAAAAGGGAAGTGTTGAAGAATTCGTTTATCAAAAAGGGAATCTAATGAAAAAATGCTTACAAAAATTGTCTTTCCCATGTAGAGCAGAACAGCATCATATTTTTCAGAACCATCAACCTTAAATTCTGGCATGTGAAGGTAAAGCTCTGATCTGTGATTTCTGCACCACTGAATATCAAGACATTGTATATCGACTAATTAAACTTCCTGACACTTAGGTCCATCTGACAAGCTTATTAAACAATAATTTCCTGAAGTGTGATGCTTCAGGGATTATCAAAGATAAAACCAGCTCTTTAAAGTATTGTTTTAATAGTAGACTACAGAAATAGAAGGCAAGGAGATAGGAATTCCATTGAAGAAGAAGTCAGTGTTTTTCCAGGATGGTATGCTGACCCTTTAATACATCAAAATACTGTTTATAATATAACTTTTCAAAATACGACAATTTAATATTAAAATTATAATTATAGAATGGATTTAAAATTTTATTATAGAATTTATCCTATTAGCTCAGATAACACATACAGTGGAATGTAAAATTAAAGAAAAGGATTGAAAGAACAGTGAGGTTTTTTTCAAATATATCTATGAAAAGTCATTTTATTAGAAAATGATGCTGTGAAGAAACTGGCAGTAATTGTAGCAGAAAATCTTTACTGCAAATTCAACCTATCTGTGGTACAGTGTCTGTGGTACCACTATTCCCATATCAGTTCAGAATGACATGTCCAAGAAACAAAACTTGTGTAGTAGTTTAGCATAACAAATATATTTGTTTAATCAATCAGGGACACAATGGTTTCTCCCTGGGAACTGTACAACTCAGGGAATGTCTTGAACATAAAGGCACTATATATTCAGTTCAACTACTCAAAATGATACTCAGTGGTGTGAACAACAGGTTAAAAACCAAAACTTTACTGAGGCAGTATTATTCCATGGATAACTGTTTGGGCAAAGATAGCCATTGCTGTCAAAATCAGTAGGAAACTACTACCCATGATTTCAGATAATAATAATAAATTAATTTATTATTATTAATAATAATATTTAATGGAAAATCTCTATTGCAGAAGTGCAAAGTGAATTTTTATGACAAATTAAAACACTGCACTATTTCTAATATTAACCTGGAGTCTGTAAAGACAGTTTTGTTTTCTCTTCTGCAAAAACTTTGTGTATTGGGAGCAAGTAATGTTTATCCCTGATGAACACCTCTCAGTCATCAACTGTAAAACTGAATAGTGCTTTGTATCAGCCCTCTGAAACACATGCATTTAATAGTGTAAGGAATTAAACAATGCAAAGGAGAAAAGACAGGTTACTCACATCAGCATCTTAGAAAAACATAGGTTTAACTCATTCTCTCTCTCTATTATTATTATTATTAT
>VZRZ01002081.1:138122-154112 GCA_013398175.1 Climacteris rufus | reverse complement strand
GAGGCCGTGCCGG
The DNA here is from genome assembly GCA_013398175.1 of Climacteris rufus. NCBI lineage: Eukaryota > Metazoa > Chordata > Aves > Passeriformes > Climacteridae > Climacteris > Climacteris rufus. The sequence continues at coordinate 154,099 of VZRZ01002081.1, read as the reverse complement.
GGACCGAGGCCCGGCAGCGGCGGCGGGCGGGCCGTGCCCGCAGGGAGCGGCTGCACACGGACAGTGCACGGCTCTGGCCCGGGGCCGCCCCGAACGCCTCCAGCGCAGCTGTGCGGCGGCGAGCGCGAGGGGACGGGCTCGGTGGGGCTGATCCCGGGGCCTGGGAGCAGTTCCCGTTCCCTGCTGATCCCAGCACAGCCGTGGCGCGGACGCTCCTGCCCAGTAACCATGAGAAGCAAAACCCGCGATCCATTAGAAAAGGTTGAATGAAAATCATCCGGGTAGCACAGTGAGCTGTTGAGCGTTGCTGGATACACCAGTGTGAACTCTAGGGGTTCTGACGAGAACTTTTTTTCTGCCTGAAGTTGCTGCTGCTCCGACTCCAGGAATGGCAGCGGCAGCAATGTTTGACAGAGCGGGAGGTGCTCCTCGGGGGAGGCCGGGTGTCACCCGCCTCGCTGGGACAAATCCCGGGCACTGACGGGTCAGCCTTGCAGCTGCTGCTGGGACTTGGCTCTCTGATGTGCCTACAGCAGCGTGGGCTGCTATCGAAAAAGAAATTTTGTTGTGTGTCCTGGCAGAACAGGGGCCTGTGGGTGATTGGGCGAGCCCGTGGCCGCCGTGAGCCCCCACAGCCGCGGCTGTCCGGAACAGGCATTGGGGCTGGCAGCGGCCCCCTGCCCTGAACACAGGGACACTGGATGCTGTTCGGAAGTGTGGAAAGGATTGTTCCCAACAGTGAGGGAATGACTGGTCCCAAACCCCTTGTAATCTTTCTGGTGGTGAATATGCTTTCTTGCTCTTCTGGAACAGCAGAGCATGAATGTGTCCTGTGTGTCAGAAGGGCGCCCATGCCCTTTCTCTGCCCCACTAGGGTCCTCTCTTGCTCATCCCTCTACTGGGATGTGAGCCTACTTGCTCACCACATACTTTCTGGTGGTTTTTAATCTTTGAATGTCTTTTCTTTACTCCTTTGTTAACCTTGTTTATATTGTTTCCTCCAAATTTGTCTCAAAACCCACATGTTGGCTCCAGCTGTTTGCTGATGTTGCGGTTGGTGGCCCGGAGGCAGGCTGGGGTGTGTAATGTGGCGGGTGCACACAAGTGCAGAGCTGTGCTTGCTGCTGGGGGTTGGAGCACTTCGGCTCCTTGGCTGAAGACTCAGCAGAGCTCATGCCATGCTGCAGGTGAAAGGCTCTTTTTCTGTTCTTTTGAGATATCAGCGTGAGAAGGGGGAGTGGGAAAGGGCGGGTGTCTGGGCGTGGATATCAGAAGAAAAGGAAGAGCTGGTGTGACCCGAGGGGACGAGACAGAAGTGCTGAGCTTTGGAGGAGGTAAGACGTGTGCAGGAGTCATTAAGGTATTTTTGGTTTCTCTTTTTGTGGAAGAGGGATTTTAACTGCAGCTATTTGAAGAGTGCAGATAGAAATGCTGTGATGTTGTGGAAGGTAGTTGAAGGCTTTGTTTGTTTCTGAAGTACCAGGTAATTGCCTGACTGAAATGAAAGCTGGTGTCTGGTTTTATTTTGGACTTGCCAGCAGACCGATTGCTTCCAGCAGAGAAGAAACATCGGATGTCCAGGACACGTTCAGCCACTCTGGGGGGTCAGGCACTGTCAGTGCTGAACGTGGGCAGCAGGACAGGGTAGCCAGGAGTCCCTCAGTGTGGGGTACAGGTGGTGGGGGTGCAGGGCTGTGGAGAGCTCTCGGTGTAGAGAGCAAGTGGTGCTGGGCTTAGGGAATTACAAGCTTGTGAGTTTTCTTTCGTACAGACTTTTCTTCTGTGAGATCTGACATCTTGTTTCTATTAAGCTGAAACTGTTGCGAGTTGGTTGAGAAATTGCTCAAGTCTTCTGCTTTTTGTAAATATCTCAATTTTGCACTAAAAACAATCCTTTTGCTGTCAATTGCACATTGTGTTCTGCAGTAACTTCGGTGACAGGCCAGTAATAAATGCATGTTTTCAGTTCCCTGTGTTCCTGGATGTTCAGTGTGGACAGCTTGGGCCCACGGGGCCTGGAGGCAGTGCTGTGGGTTTCCCAAGTGTTCTCATGCTCCTGGCAGAGGATGTTTCGTGTGGCGTGCAGTGTGCTGCATGCTGAATGTGGGTGATGATTTGGGCTGTCTGGCTGACCTTTTTGGAACAGTGAAGTTCCTCATGGTGCAGGAAGGGCATTTTCTTGTCCTTGTCAGCTGTGGCAGGAGCAAGGGTGTGGACAAAGCAGGGAGGGGAGTGGATGAGGAAGTGCCAGTTTTCACCATATCCAAGCAGCCAGCAGTGGTGCTGCTTTGGCTGTTGGAGGAAATCTGCCTGCAGAAAACCGCAGTTTCCTGTGTTAACAGGATTTGTCTTGGTGCAGGGGGTCTGACCATATACACTTCAGATGAAAAATGCCCTGCTGTTGTTTTCCATCTGAAGGAGGACAGAGAGCTCTCTGTGGTGTGACATCCAGGTGACAGGTCACACCAGAACCGCACTGGCAGCGTGCTTTGTCATCTGGGGGCTGAACCTAAAACCAAGGGTTAGCCCAGACCAAGGCAGGGCAGGACAATAAGACTTGCAGGGCACTGATGTGTTACATCAGACAGGGACTCCCCAGCCTCCCTGAGGCCTTTTCTTTCTACTGCTCTCTCAGCTGTGTGCAGCACGGCTCATGCTCCTTTTGGACAGTGTCTGCAGAGGTAGCTGTGTGACTATCAGTCAGTCATACAGATCTGTCCTTCCTCTGCTGTTCCTGGAGCTGTAGTCATTGGTAAATTCTCAAGATGGTAGATGCCCACACACCCTCCTACTTATGTTCCTGGCTGTTTTTCAGTTTTCTCCTCACTCCTGAATTTCTGTGACTTTTAAAAACATGGTCAAGTGCTTCACACCAACAGGCTGTGCCCTGTATCTGCAGTGCTGTCCCTGCTTCATGCTGGGTGCTGCTTTGCACTGGCTCACCTTCTCCAAACTGTCATGAAGTCCTACCTGTGTACTTTGCATGACCCAGAGTGTCTTTTTGAGCCATTAGTACCTGCCTGACTGTTTGGTGATGCTGCTGTACCTCTTGCAGCATTACAGCTCATTCAGAAATACACTTGTGATGTTTGCTCTCCTGTCCTGGTTTTGTCTGGGATAGTGAGTTTTCTTTTCAGAAACTGGTCCAGCCCTATGTTTATGTTTGGGATTTAGAGTGTAAACAGTGCTGATAACACACTGATGTTTGAGTTGGAGCCCAGTCATGTTCACTCCAAGTCAGGGACTTTCTGGTGTCCCATGCTCTGCCAGCGAGGAGGAAGCATGGCCAGGAGAGCTGACCCCAACTGGCCAGAGGAATGTTCCGTGCTACAGAACCTCCTGCCCAGCACAGAAACTGGGAGGGGTTGGCCAGGAGCCGCTGATCGCTGCTGAGGGACTGGGCTGGGCACTGGTCAGTGGGTGGTGAGTGACCACTGGGCATCGCTGCTGTCTCTTGGCTTTTGTTTCTTTCTCTCTCCTTCCCATTACTATCTTTAATAGCAGTAGCAGCAGTAATATTAATATATTTAGTCCTGTTTCAGTTATTAAACTGTTCTTATCTCCACTCATGGGTTTTACCTTTTCCCGAATCTCCTTCCCATCCCAGCAGAGCAGCGAGGCTGCTGCGTTCCCGGCTGGGGTTAAACCACCACTGTCCTTGGTGCCCAGTGTGGGGCACAAATGGTTGAGATAACGACAGATCTGAGCAGGGCATATTAAAACAAAGTTGTTAGAAGGATTCATTATATTAGTTTAATAGTTGCTGGTCACAACGTTGACTTATTTGCTCTCAGAGTTGTGTCATGGAACACATGCTGGTCTGAGCACCATCATAGGTGCTTTTCACCTTAGAAAAGGTGGAGTGGTTTGGAGTGGAACAGACCTGAAAAGACCATCCAGTTCCATCCCCTGCCATGGCCAGGGACACCTTCCACTGTCCCAGACGCTCCAAGCCCTGTCCAACCTGGCCTTGGACACTTCCAGGGATGGGGCAGCCACAGCTTTTCCAGGCAACCTGAGCCAGAGCCTCCCCTCCCCATAGGGAAGAATTTTTTCCTTTCTAACCCTGCTCTCTGTCAGTTTAAAACCACTGCCCTTGTCCTGACACTATCTGCCCCTATAAAAAGTCATCTCCCTCCTTTTTATAGGTCCCCTTAAGGTAGTGAGGTCTTCAGTGAGGTCTCCCTGCAGACTTTGTTCTGCAGGCTGAACAGCCCCTGCTCTCTCACTCTGTCTCCATGGGAGAGGTGCCAGCACTGACTTGTGACAGTCTGAGCAGCAGCTGAGCAGCCCAAGAGCTCCCTGTTAGGGAAGGGGACACCAAGTAGTTGAGACAAACACTGCTCACCAACAGCTCAAACATCACATGCCTTTAATTATTAATATTTTATGGATTGCAAATTTTTAAATGATGCATATGAGAATATGAAGCGCATCAAGCAGTATTTTTTGCTAATAGTTGACACTTTATAGTCTTGCTTTCTGTTAAAGTTCATGTTGAAAGACTGATGTCAAGCTGATTTCACGGTTCTTATCTGCTGAAGAAAAGGTGTTTTCTCAGTATAGTGTTTGCTGTCATACTGAGCCTGAAACCATTTTAGCTCAAGGGCAAGGTTTGCAAACACAGTTAATAAAAGTAGCATATTATCTCTCCCTCCAGACTTGTCCTGCCTGTGCTCTTAGACTGCTGTGGCTACAGCAGAGTACCTGCATTGGAAGTTTACCTGTGTGTTGTGAATGGGAACTTTAATAATTTATTAAAAGTGACAGCAAATTCCTTTGTGAAATAGAAGAATCGGTCTCAACAAAATAAGAATATCTTAAACTGCAGAGGTTTCGCTATTGGAGTTGAAATTAATTTATGTACAATTCAAGTTAATTTGGCAAAATTAAACTTTTAATATGGAGTTGACTAACTGAAAGAATTTTTTATAAAAATCATTTATTGGGACTTTGACATTTTAGTTTAAGGAAGTTTTCACCCTTAAAAACTGTCAGTGATTCAGACACTGCATGTTGTCTTTCCCATAGTTTGAAGGACATAGTCCCAAGTTTAAAGGTCTTACCTCCAGATATGAATTACACGATTTTTTAAATCCATTTCATGGTGGTTTTATTTCTCAGTTCTGTATAAGTGGGAGCACTTACACTGCTCTACAGACAACTTCTGTAGCTATTTCTCTTCCTTCTATACTCGGCTTTAGAAAGACAAATGCTTTCAATATTTTCTGAAAAAGTTGCAATCTTCTGTCAACAAATCAGAGTAATACGAAGCCACACAAGTAATTCCATATGTACTGCAAATTGTAAAGGGAAGTGCTCTCAGTGTCTCTTTTTCCTTCCAGCTGCCCAGCTGAGCGACTGGAAGTGCTGGCGTGCCTGAGACAGCTGCAACAGCAGCCCGTGGAGGTGATGAAGGTAAGGCCAGGGTCTGCCCCAGGCCCTGCTCAGGGCTCCACTCCCCCTCTCTGCCTTCCCTCCTCTTGGCTGGGTGCTGCCAGCTGCTGCCTTTCCCTTGCACAGCAGCAAACTCTGGGCCCTTGGTAGTGGTGGCCTGTGAAAAACCACATCAACCAGCAGAATTACTAAAATCATCGTGTGGAAGCTTGCTGTGGGCATCTGGAATTGTGGAGGATTGAATGAGCAGAAGAGCTGTTTGACATGTGTGGAGAAGCTCCTCTTTCACATCACTCTGTGTAGAGCCCCCCCTTGGTTTATTTTATTAGTTTTGCCCCAGGCCTGGCTTAACAGACTCCTCCTTGCTTTCACTGTTTGCCCTGTCCAGCTGTTTCTCCCAGTGGTGTGTGTTGGTTTAACTGGGGCCAGGGCTGCACACATTCCATAGTAGTCTGCACATCTACTGGAGCCCTCCCAGAGCAGAGACTAAAAGTAGAGAGCACAGGAAAACCTTATTTGTCTCAGTATTTTACCAAGATATGTATGTGGTGGAATGGTTTTACCTGCAGATTGACAGCAAGGATTAAATGTGTTTACCTTCTCTACTGAGTTGCTGTAGTTACTGAGATGTCTCTTAAAATATGTGGTTACCAAGGAGTCCTTCTTTCATGTTTTAGTTACCTTGAAGTTTTGCATTTGTTTCATGAAGAAAGTGACAATCATAATTTCCACTCAGCAAAATTTCATTTGGTTTTAAAAATCATGAATAATCTCAAGCTAAACACTTTTTATTGGATATCTCAGACATGCATTGCAGTATCCTGGTAAAATTGGAATAGCAGATTAACAAAGACAGCAGTTTTCACAAGAGTTAAGTTTTGGAATTGCACAAGTGTGGATAACATTTTCAGGGATTTTGACTTTACTTCCCTTGCTGTGTGAAATAGGCAGTTTTATCTCTTTTGGTGTCAAGCTTAAGTAGTTCTCCAAGATAAATTTGGTTGTGCAGAGTTGTTGAGGATGCCCCATGCCTGGAAGTGTTCAAGGCCAGATTGGATGGGGCTTGGTCCAACCTCGTGTTGTGAAATCCCCATGCCAGGGGATTGGAACAAGATGATCTTTAAGGGCCCTGCCAACCCCTCCCATTTTGTGATTTTATGATAGGTCTTGATATAGGGTTGGCAGGATATGTCTGCTTTGCAGAAGGTGAACAAACTCTCCCACCAAATACCTGACCATTCTAGGTATCCTTTACCTTGGTGCCTGTTTCTTTTCAAAGTCAAATTTTAAATGTTAATTCCACCGGTTTGCTTTTCTTTGCTAGGTTTTTAACGATCCTATTCATGGGCACATTGAAATGCATCCCCTGCTCGTTCGGATCATCGACACCCCGCAGTTCCAGCGCCTCCGCTACATCAAGCAGCTGGGAGGCACTTACTTTGTTTTTCCAGGAGCCTCACACAACCGCTTTGAGCACTCCCTGGGGTAAGGTGTGCTCCTGGCACACACAGCTCTTGCTGGGTGTCCCTGGCTTTGGCTCCACTGCTGTGGAGTGCCAGCCAAGGGCCATGGCAGGCTGAGCGTGGGTGAAACTGCTGTGGGGATGGTTTTGGGCTCAAATGTTCCTGGACATCCCATGTGATTATGGGCTGCTCCCTTAAGCTTCTTTTAATAAAGATAGATAAAGAAACATACAAGATGGATCAATGTTAGATTTCCTTCCCCACCCTTTATTATTCTATGAATAGTGTTGGTTAAAAACTGTGCTTTGTGTTCCTTCAGTCAAAATTTAAATTTCAAAGCATAAACTTAGTAAGGGTACCAGGGTTGCTCTGTATGGTCTGTTGTAATCCCCTTACATTGTTCAGCACAGCTAAAATCCACTCGATCTGTAATGTTTGCCTTTGTAGATAGGTGTGCTTCATGCAATCAATGGCAGGTTGTCAGGCTGATAGCTGTCGTTCAGTTAAGTAGAAACAGTTGATGGACCAAAGTAGTGTTGCTAATCATTCACAGTCCACAGCGAAGCTGATGAATGACAGATTTGAGCTTGTTTTAAGGGTATATCCCAAATTTCAGTGAAATTAAGCTAGTAAGTGGTTTTTATTCAGCTGATCTGGCCAGCCTAAAGTTGCTTTTGTTAGTGCTGAAATATTGTGGAATAAGTCTGGCTTACTTATAGCAAGATGAAAATGGCTGTTGCAAAAGGGTCAAATGAATGAGGCAGGCTGGCTGATTGCATCTAGGAAACCAAAAAGACAGAAATGTGATTGAATATAAACAAACTTTTCACAACAGAAATCTGGAAACTCGAGTCATATCAGCAGCCTTTTCTTTTGAACAGTACAATTCATCTATAGTGTTAAATTTAGGACAGTTGTTCTCACTTGTATATAATTTCAAAGATTTCTACAGCATTGCAAGTAGAGGAAGTGAGCTTTGTGTGCTTATTGGTCTAGTAAAAAATCACCAAAGAGTGAAATTTGGTCTTATAAAAGGTATTGCCTTGTCATAGAGAGCCTTGTCTTGCTTTAAGCTATCCTGAAAGGGGAGCTGTTGAGGCAAATAGAAAGGAAGTTTGTGTAGAGCTTATAGACAGTTTATGGGAGTATGTGCCATGTATTTCTTGCTGTTTGTATAATGAGAACAGAGGGTCCCATTCAATGAAATCAAATGTCAAATGTAAAATGAATGAGAGGAAGAGAAATTATTGTTGTGAGCTATTATTAATGCAGCAGTTTGAAAGCAGAACCAAATGCTTTGGTGACTGTTGTGGACCTTTGCAGTTTGTGCTGACTGGAATTCAGGGATTCTGTGTAAGCTGAGATGCTTCAAGATCCACAGTCAGTGGTGCACTGCTGTTCCCTTCTACAGCTACTGTATAAGCCACTGTATGTTAGGAAAAAGTGCAGGGTGCTGCTGTCTCTGTGTTTTGAGCACAGTATCCCATGCTGTTTTGCTTTCAGATGTGCTACTGAGGACTAAAACTCTACTACAGGAAACAGTTTGTTTCTGTGGTTCTCTTGCAGGTCGGGCTTTGGGTATTTGTTGTGTGCTGCCTCACAGGCAAGGGCTGTGACTTAATGGAACAAAGTAGAAGAGGGGAACTGCTCTTTTTCTGTTCATCCTAAACCACCACTAAATTCCATTTTTTCCCTCCTGCAACAGGGTTGGCTACCTGGCAGGATGTCTGGTTCGTACCCTGAAGGAGAGACAACCAGATCTGGGTATAACCCAGCGAGACATCCTCTGTGTAGAAATTGCTGGGCTGTGCCACGATCTGGGTAAGCAACACCTGAGATGCCTTGTTGCTCCTTGAAAGCTAACCAGTGAAAAGGAGTTATGTTGTATTTAGCCAGGAGCCTTGTGGTCCTGTGAATTTTGCAAGGAGCTGTGCCTGAGTTAGCTAAGGATTTTATGGGGGTTTTTTGGGGGGTTTTTTTGGACTTTATTGTTTTAGCTGTTTTCGGTTCAAACCTATGTTTAATTTAGTATCAGTAGAACACAATAGAAACCCTGGGAAAATTAAGGAGTAGCCATGCAGCACCTGCATAGAATTACTCCTTAGAGCTATGCACCCCAGAACACCTAATCAATAGAGAATTATTTAGCTAGAGGAGCAAATTCAATGAAATATTGTTTAGCTAAGAGGAGGTTCGGGTTATCCTTTAACTGAAGATGAATGCAGTGTCTTAGCAGTAATTAAAACAATAGGATAAGAAAACTGGGACTCAGCAGAGGTGGAACACACATGCACTGGAGGTTATCAACATGAAAGGTCATCTAAAGGATAAAATGATGAAGACCATAGATGATGATGAACTAATGCCCCCCCTGCAATGATATCAAGAAAAGGACGCTGGATGGCAGCCTTGCTGCATGGAAGGGCAGCAAGGTGAAATTACAGAAGGCATTACCGAGCTGGGAGGGGCAGTGAAAAATCCTGACTGTTACAGTGTGTACAAACCCCTGGTAGTCGTTGTTTCATCAGACATGTGTATGGCAAATAAATTCCCAGTAGGTCCCCAGCTCTTCTAGCACTGGAATGTTCTGTCTAACAGAAGTTTTCTGTTGGATTTAAAGTCTGTATTTCACCAGGATGAAAAGCTGGCTGTGAGGTCAGAACATGTGTGCTGTTTTGGGCTGCTCAGTGCATGGCCATACTCCAAGACAGGTTTTTAATCTGTTTGGTCTGGAGTTCATCTGTGGAGACAATTCCATTTCATGAATCTGTAGCCACTCTTAGCTAGTGTTTTGTCTTGTTTCCAAATGGTGTTTAGTGTTCTGCCCTCAGTGGCTAAAGCATCCACTTCCTTCTGTGATTTCCCCAGGTCTCTTAAAACATTTCAGAATGAAAATGAGTGTTGCTTTCAAAAACTGTAGTGATGATTTCTTAACTACTTATTTTCTTCAGAGCTGACACCGAGTAATTAATATTCTTGGTGTTGCTGCAGTACTTGCCTGTGGTGTAGGTGCTGGGACTGGCTGTTAAGTGTGGTGGTACTTCAGGTATCTTAGAAAAGTGTTCTCATTATATCTGAATCTTCCTCACAGATGATGAATAAGGAATTACCTGGATGGTTGTACTCAGAGAGTTGTGGTCACAGGCTCCATGTGCAGGTGGAGCCCAATGATGAGTGACTCCTGGGGGCACTGGCACTGTTGAATGTCTCTGTCAGTGATGGGGACAGTGTGATTGATGCACCCTTGGCCAGTTTGCCAACAGCACCAAGCTGAGTGGGGGGGTCACACACTGGAGGGAAGGGGTGGGGCATCCAGAGGGACCTGGACAGGCTGGAAGGGCAGAGAGTGGATTGAGAGCAGCCCTGAGGAGAAGGACTTGAGTGTGTTGGTGCATAAGGGGCTGGATCAGGACAGGACCTGAGACAGCCCAGAACATCCCCCTGTGCTGGGCTGATCCCTCAGTGTGGGCAGAGGTGAGGGGGGATTCTGCCCCTTTGCCCTGCTCATTCTGCCCCACCTGCAGAGCTGCCCCAGCCCTGGGGCCTGACATAAGGATGTGGTGCTGCTGGAGTGAGGCTGTGGAGATGCACCAAGGGCTGGGGCCCCTCTGCCCCCTGCTCTGGAGCCAGGCTGGGAGAGCTGGGGGTGTTCAGCCTGGAGAAGAGAAGGCTTGGGAGAGGCCTTAGACCACCTAAAAGGGGCTCCAAGAGAACTAAGAGGCAGTTTGGACAGGGACCTGGAGTGACAGCACACAGGGAATGGCTTCCCACTGCCAGAGGCAGGGTCAGATGAGATATTGGGCAGGAATTGTTCCCTGTGAGGGTGGGGAGGCCCTGGCACAGGGTGCCCAGAGAAGCTGTGGCTGCCCCTGGATCCCTGGTAGTGTCCAAGGCCAGGTTGGGCAGGGCTTGGAGCAGCCTGGGGCAGTGGAACGTGTCCCTGCCCGTGGCAGGGGGGGGAACAAGATAATCTTTTAAGGTCCGTTCCAATTCAAACCAGTCTATGGTTCTATGATATGTCAAGAACAAGTTAAATGCAGGAGAATTCAGATACTTAGCTTGCTCAAAAATTTTTCCTGATGTCTGTCTCAGACTAAACCTGTGTAATCTTTATTTTTAAGGTCATGGGCCATTTTCACACATGTTTGATGGAAGATTTATTCCACTCACTCGTCCAGATTTGAAATGGAAGGTAGGCTTTTCACTATTAAAATAAAAATATAGACCTGCAATTTTCAGTGGCAGAATAATTAATCTTTAAAGAGGGCCAGTGCTTGTGAGACTACTGTGGTCGTCTGGTCTTACCTTATTGCATCATTTTGACGGCTTAATTGAAAACCAGAATGTTGTCTCCTAATCTTGTGATGATTTCCTTGTTGCTGTCTTTAATTGTGTGTTTGGGGAATGTCAGCCCCCTTGGCATGGCCATGAGCAGATAGAGCCTAATGCAGCCTAATTAGCAATGCAGAAGAAAGGTGTGGGAGAAGTGAAGGGAGATGTTTGTCACCAGCATCTCTTCCCTCAAAGCACAACTACTCTTGGACTGCTGTGTACTTTGTGAGATCTGTGTGTGGATGCATGGATTTCTCCTCTGCAGGTGTCACCTGGATGACACAGGAGCAATGAGATGTCTCAGTCTTGTGCCTGTAGTGTGACTCTGAAGAGGCAGAATTTGTTAGAGCTGCACTGATAACTTTTAGCCAGAATTGTGCCTTAAGATTCGTACTGAGAACTTTCTGCAGAATGTATTTTACAGATGCAAAATACCAATTGACAGCTTTCTTTCTGGCATAATGTTTCAGTTCAAGGCCGGGATATTTGATACAGTGTTTAGAAGTCAAACTTTCTGAAATTTTGAAGAGTTTGAACAGTTGTTTGCTGTGAATGAAATGCAACATGGTCCTTGCAGGCCTCTCTCTGATTGTACTTTCTAAGCAAAATCAGCCTAGTAAATTGGTTAATCTGCTGCACAGCAGAATTGATTATTTTGTCTTTTAACAGTGTAACTACCTTGTTGCTGTATATCAAAACACAAAATTAAAGCTCTCTGCTGAAGGGTGTGTTTCTGGACTCTGGGGACCGGGTTATTTCCTGTTCTGTTTGATGCAAAATGACTAGAGAAGCACCCAGGTGCTGCACTTCACACCAGCCTGCCCGTGTGCCCTGCCAGGCAGTGCTGCTGACTTGGAATAAAGCTGTGACACTGCAGGAAAGATGCTTAAACTATGTAATATAACATTTGGATGGGTTTTTTTCACAGCATGAAACTGCTTCTGTTAAAATGTTTGAGCACTTGATCACTTCCAACAAACTAGAAGAAGTCATGGAGGCATATGGTCTTGTCCTGGAAGAAGATCTGTTGTTTATCAAGGAACAAATAGGAGGGCCTGTAGATGAAACTGCCTGTGCCAAATCGGTGAGTCAGTGTCCTGCTCCTGTGGTTGTCCCAAGAATTGTCTTTGTTTTGCTGAAAGAATAGATAGTTTTGGCTTCTGCTATATGTTACTTCTAGCCTCATGAAATTCTGAGAATCTTGTCACAATTGGTGCTGGAGGAGTGTAATGTTTATTTCTTAGAGTGCTGGCAGAAGGTGATTTAATGTGCTCACATCTCTCTGAGAATTCTTACCCAAAAGTCTTCAGATTAGAGGAGCTGTGGAATGATACTTGTACTTAGGGACTGGTGACTGGGATCCACTCAAGGGTACTGAAGGAGTTGGAGGAAGTGCCCACCAAGGCACTTTCCGTTGTTTACCAGCAGTCCTGGGTGGTCTCAGTTGACTGAAAATCAGCAAATGTGACCCCATGTACAAGAAGGGTCAGAAGGATGATCTGGGGAACTACAGGGCTGTCAGCCTGACCTTGGTGCCAGGGAAGGTGATGGAGCAGATCTTCAGTGCCATCATACAGCTTGTGCAAGACAACCAGGGAATCAGGCCCAGCCAGCCTGGGTTTAGGAAAGGCAGGTCATGCTCAGCTGAAGGGCAGGAAGGCTCTGCAGAGGGATCTGGACAAGCTGGATTGATGGGCCAAGGCCAATTGTGTGAGGTTCAGCAATGCCATGTGTTGGGTCCTGCACTGGAATCACAACAATCCCATGGAATGCTGCAGGCTGGGGCCAGGGTGGCTGGCAAGTGGACATGCAGAAAAGGGGTGCTGGTTGGTTGACAGTGGCTGAAAATGAGCCAGGTGTGCCCAGGTGGGCAAGAGGCCAGTGGCACTTGGCCTGTACCAGCCAGAGCGTGGCCAGCAGGACCAGGGCAGTGACCATCCCTGTGCTGGGCACTGCTGAGGCCACAACACAAATTCTGGGTTCAGTTTTGAGCTTCTCACTTGAAAAAAGACATTGAAGTGCAATGGAGAAGGGCAGTGGAGCTGAGGAAGGGTCTGGAGCACAAATGTGATGAGGAGCAGCAGAGGGAGCTTGGCCTGGAGAAAAGGAGGCCTCCCTCAGTCTGGATAACAAAACTGAGCAGTGGCAGGGATGAGGCAGTGAGCAATTCAAAGCATGGCCCAAGTGCTAGAGCCACATCAGCTTTGATGACAGCAGCAAAATCCTTGGATTTATTGCAGTAGCAAACATAGAGGCAGGGATAAGACTTGAAGAAATGAGTTGCCTCAAGAGGCAAGCAAGAGGTGGTGCTTATTAATCATTGCAACTCCGTGAAAGACACAAGTCCTCTCTCCTTACAGCCCTTGTCATCTCTTCAGGGACACCCACCAGAGTTAAGGACTGTAGCAGCTGAAGTCAGTGGGAGATTTGCCAGGACAATCTGGTCCTAATTAGAATTTGTATGCTGTCCCAAACAAGTAACCCACAAATGTTCACTCTTGCCAATTACTTTCTGCTGCAGCAGTGGGTACTTCTCCCATGTCTACTCCAGCAATCCTGTGGTAAACATAAGGAACTTGGCATAATGAAATTCAGTTTGAGATCTTATAGGAAGAGAATATTCATTTACAAAATCTGCAAGTTCATTTTTATCCCATTGGGGTCGTTGGCACACAAATCTTGGTGCCTGCCACTACCATGGATGTTGTGCCAGCTTCTTGCCCCGTGTCTGGTTTGCCTTGTTTGGATTCTGCCCCTGTTTTCCAGCAGGATAGCAGGCAGAGGAGTGTCCCACATGATCCATGGCAGCAGCTCCGGGTGTCAGGCAGCAGACTGCACTGCAGGCTGTGTGCTGTGCTGGGCTCAGAGCTCAGCTCTGCTGCTGGGGCGGAGGTGCTGTGGTGCTGCATGGACAGCAGGTGGTCAGGCAGCAGACACAAACATGTCCTGAGCATGGCCCAGTAGCAGAGCTCTTTGTGATCAGTGGTATTTTTATCTATGATGTGCTTTCTTCCTGCTGCTTGCACGTGTTTCAGCTGCTTCTGGAGCAGCGGAGGATTTCTGGAGGCTTCAGGAACTCTGGAGGATTCGGGAAGGAGGATTCATGTCAATTTTAGTATTTCTGTAGTGCAGGTAACATGGAAGCCATGTTTACCTACAATGTTTTCCTCTTTCAGAATTTCAGGGCCACTTTATGGCATTTTTTGTTTAGCTGAAGACTCTTTAAATTTTCAAGGAAATGTGCAACTTATATCTTCTTATTTTTGTGTTGATTTCCTGTTTGCCTCATGGCTGAATTGCCCCTTGTGAGGTAGGAGTTTAAGTAGCTGACTGTTCAAACAAATTTTGCTTAAAACATCTAAATAAGTGTTTTAAAACTCTGTTCTATGAAGTTGTAGATTGCAGAAGACTGCAAGACAGTGACATGTTTGTGGGTTTAACTAACTCCCTGCAAGTTAAATAATTCCAAACTTTTCCCCTCTTTGTTGCTATGCTTTTTTTTTTTCATTTCAAAGCTGCAGTCTTTCTTTTAGTAGAGTAATGGGCAATGAAATACCTGTATTCATGGGTTTTATTCTTCCTGAGATTCTGAGAAGACAGCTGCCTAGGCCCTATTCTGGATTTTGAATGCCTGATAGCTTCTGGAAACTCTTTCCTTGTCTTTGTGTTAGATGTTTATCACAGGCAAAGTCGAAGTGTATTCCCACAGTCTTAAAAAAACTGTTTTGACATTGTTGGCACACTTTAATTTCTTATTGTTTCTGATGTTTTTCTTCCTGGCTCCCCTGTCAGTGGCCCTACCATGGTCGACCAAAGGAGAAGAGTTTCCTCTACGAGATAGTAGCTAACAAAAAAAATGGCATTGATGTTGACAAGTGGGATTATTTTGCAAGGTACAAATCTTCCATTTTATTATGAATTCCTACTGACAAAATGCTACTGTATGTACAAATATGAGCATATTGTTAAAGCCTCTGTGGAATATTTTTAGGGATTGCCATCACCTGGGAATCCCGAATAATTTTGACTATAAGCGCCTGCTTATCTTCACTCGGGTGTGTGAAGTGGAGAACCAGAAGCACATCTGTACCCGTGACAAGGTGAGCAGGGCTGGAGCCCCGGGGCTCAGCAGCACCTGGGGGCACCCAGGGGAGCTGCACCCACGGCTGAGGCTGCTGGGGGCCCTGCCCCACGCTCCCTTAGCCCGAGAGAGGGACAAGTAGCTGCTGCTCTGAGAGCTTTTCTCAGAGCTGCTGTTTGAGGAAGGGAGGGATGGAGCAAGCCACTGTTTGAAAGGCTTTGTAACAGGTCCTGTCAGGGGAGACTCTACTGACCCGTCAGCTCTATGTGATCCTGCTCCAGGTCTCCTGGGCAGGAGGTGAATGTGGCTTTGGTGAGGGGCTGCTCAAGGGGTGAGGGGCTCCCTTCCCTGCCAGGCTGCCTGGGGCCACTGTCAGCACTCTGCTCCCCCACGGTGGCCTGAAACAATTTCAGAATTTGAAACTCGTGAATAATTATGATTCTGCTTTATGCTGTGAATGGGAGGAGACAACTCATTTGATTCATTGATTGATTGCTTTAATTTTCCAAGTAAGACAGTGACAAAAGTAAAAACTGATAGGGTTTTTTTGATTCAGGAGGTTGGAAATTTGTACGAGATGTTCCACACCCGGAATGGCCTGCACCGGAGAGCGTACCAGCACAAGACTGGCAACATCATTGAAATTATGCAAGTGTATTTCCCTTCCCTTCCCTTCCCTTCCCTTCCCTTCCCTTCCCTTCCCT
>VZRZ01002081.1:98546-138011 GCA_013398175.1 Climacteris rufus | reverse complement strand
TTAAATTCTTGAAACAATCCATATCCATTTGGAATGTTCAAATAATCAGTAAGGTGTGGCATAGAATAAAAACCACTGCTGATTCTTGTGGAAAGGCTTAGTACTTAGAATATCATAGAGGCTGTGATTAACAAAGCAAACAAAAACAGAAAGAGAGGAGGACAACAATATCCTTCCATGTGAAATTAAATTAGAGGAAAAATACTAAAGGCCTGAAGAAGCATAGGACCAGGGTGTGCTTAAGCCATTTAAACTGCTGAGACTGAAGTTAAATCCTTATCTTCAAGTTAGAGAGCACTTAGCTTGAACTGGCTGTGTTACTAGTGCAAGGTTACTAACAGAGTAAAGTCATTAATGTAGCTCAGCTGAGGCCTGGCTTTGAGTTTATGTAATGCAAGACTTGTTCAGGACCAACTGAGCTGGCTACCTGCTGTTTTACCTCTGTTATTGATGTCTCTAGAATTTTCCCTATAACATTATTCTTTTTACTTTTCTTGAAAATCAGAAATACTCATATCCCCAAATATCTTTTTCTTAGGGTCTGGTCTGCTGGGTAACTGTCTGTTGAGTTTGGAAAAAAGGAATGCTAAGGATTACACAGCACAAGAGTCTTTTGGAGTGCTTTCATTTCATAAAGTTCAGCTCCTGATTTAGGAATCCTCTAAAACTCAGACTAAAAATGCTCAGGTTTGACAGTACCTACATATGAAGAGTAAAACATATTTTTTAGTTTAGAAATTTAGTTCTAGGCTTCCTGTAGTTATAGCAGCCTTTCCAAAAGTGTGTCTGTGCTGGAACTCTGGAAGAACTTGATCTTTAGAACATCATTTTTTCCCACCTGAAAATACTAGAAGTTTGTGATGCTTTCCCTTTCCAATGCTTTGTCCCCTCTGAGCTAACTCGGGAAGCAAGGAGTCTGTGAAAGGGTGTGGTTATCTCTGAGGTAGCCTTGCTGCAGCTCAGGGACCATGTCACTGTTTTGCAGGGTTCTGCAATTGTCTCAGCAGTGTTACACACAGTCTGAAGCAGAACAAAGTGAACTTGCTCATTAGTCTAAAGGTTACATTCTGATCTGAAGCTGTTTTCAGTAAATCTCTGTTGAAATGTGCAGTGACAGCATGGAGACAGGAGATGTTGCAGTGTGATCAGTGTCTGCTGTGTGCTGGGGATGCAGTTGCATCTGTTGTCTTCTGTTTATAACATACTAATTTGGTTTTTTTTTCTTGTTGAGCAGTGAGGTGTTTCAAAATGGTGTTGTCCTAAAGTCTTAATGTTGTCTCAAACTAGGATTACAGAAGCCTTTCAAAAAGCAGACAAATTTTTTGAAATAAGAGGTGCTGGAGGAAAAGTGTATCAGATTTCTACAGCAATGGAGGACATGGAAGCCTACACTAAACTAACTGGTATGAAGTCTCAGAATTATTTTTTGAAGTAAAAGAGCATGAGTACCTGTTAAAATGCTGTTTTTACAGCTTTAGTGCACAGAAGGGGAGGCAGGCCTAGGCCATCCAATTCTTGTGGTCTTAAATCTTGCTGGGAAAGCAAGATCTTCTAATTTAAATTACCTTTATGTTAAGAGAGAGAGAAAGAAACCCCAGCTTTATGTTCCACATATGTTCAAATTCAGCAGTGTTGTCAGAAGGTCCTACCTGTGCCCTGAGTTTGGTGCACTTGTCACAAGTGGGATGTAAGTGAGCTCTAAGTGAAGCTGCATCTTGCTCTGTCAGGTGGGGAAGTGCTGGATGTGTGTTGTGGTGTGAAGCTGTTCCCAGGGCAGGTTCCAAAGGGCTCTGATGGGGACTCAGGGTTGCTGCCCTGCCTGCCCCTCCTGGTCTGTGCTGTGGGGCCCACCCTGGGCTGTGTTCAGAGCTGCAGCAGGAGCTGAGGCTGCCATGGGCCAGGCTCTGCTCTGGGGGCTCTGTGGTTGGCTCTGTGTGTGTGCAGGGCAGAGGGTGCTACAGGCCCTGCTCAGGGCTGCTCCTGAGAACTGCCAGCTCTTGCAGCACCTCTCAGCTGTAGCTCAGCAGGACTGCCAAGGCAGCTTGCCTGAGTGTCCTTCAAGCCTTGGCTGGCCAACAGAGACTAAAGACATTCTGTCTTCTGTCCATGGAGGAGGTGACAGGGCCTGAGGCCACTGTTGGAGACAATCCTGTGTGCCTTAGCCTTTGTCATGCTAAAGACATTCTGCTGGCAGTCCTTCATCTGCCACAGCCATCTGCAGCCTGACCACAGAGCTGCTGCTGTGGTGAGGAGCTGTGTGTCCCCTCTGTCACTGTGTGCCTCTGCTCAGGGCAGGACAAGAGGCTGGCTTTGAGGGGCAGGAGCTGTTGGAGAACATGAATTGCAGTGCTGAGCCATGGAAGGCTGGGCAGAAAGAAGAGAACTGAGGTGAAGTTCATCTTGGGCTGGGCCTGCTCCTTGGGCTGGCAGGTCCTGCTGTAAGTGCCTGCTTACCTGCAGTACCTGGTGAGGAGCACAGCTCAGGGCAAGGACAGCAGAGCTGGCTCCAGCCTCTCACAGTCTGCCACAGCAGGGAGCTGCTTGCCAGGACCATCTGTTCAGCAAGGAGGGTAGAACAGCAAGAAGTGATGTGAGGAATGTGCTAACAACAGATGTAACAGTGGACCCTGAAGGACGAGTATGTTCTCCTCTTAAACCCCTTTACTGCCTCTAGGGCTTGCAGCCTGGGGGACAGCCTGGGGCTTGTTTCAGCAGTCCCTGAAGGCTGATGCTTCTGTGAAATTGTCCAGTTACCTTATGCAAGGTTCATCTGTGCAAATGATGAATCTCTGTGAGGTTCTGCAGCAGAAAGTTCCTTAGCTTTCTTGCTTGGTAGGTGAAGAACTACTGTTGGTTTTAAATGTGGTGCCTCCTGATTTGGCAATAAGTCCTAGTTCTAGTAAGGGCTGAGATAGCAAAGTGTTCTTGTGACTACTGCTTTTGCTCAAGGAAGATGTTCATGGGCTTCTTATAGCCCTGCATTATCTGTTCTCTCTCTGAAGAGACCTGGTCTGTGGTTTCTTGTGGAGAAGCTCCTGATTTTGGTTGACATTGTCCTTAAAACCAGTTGGAGGAGTTTTGGTACCTGGCTCAGAGGTTGCTTCTGGAGCTCCTCAGGCTGGGTGCAGCTCTCAGTGGGCTCTTGCAGGGCTGTGCTTGCAGCACATGTGGAAGCTGCCCAGGTGTTCCTGGCCAGGGAGTGCAGTTGTGGAGTGCAGATCAGGCCAGCAGTGTCCTGCCAGCAGCAGTGTCTAGGACAGCCAAAAAGAACCATTCTGCTCTGAAGCCACATCCAAAGAAATCTCTGTCTTGCTCAGACTGATGGTGGGAATCTCTGTGTGTGTGTCACTGTCATGTGGAGACAGGAGGGGGGACTTTGATGTTGGCATCCAAGTCTGAGAAACTCTGAATGCTTAAGGCTGTTCTTTTTTTTTTTAACCAGACAGAGTACCCCTGTCCTGAGCCAGTTAGTGCTGGAGTTTAGGATAGTCTTGCTAGACAAGGCTGGTTAAATGGGAAAGTAACTTCTAGTGAAATAATAAAATGTATCACCAGCGTGAGACTTGAGATAGTTGTTCTGCCAACAACCTTTGTGAATCTAATGATAATTAAGATAATATTGTGACTTCTCATTGTCACTTAGTTCAATCATTCCCTGAAAATATCTGTCTTGAACCAGCAGTTTTTCTTGTTACTTTAACCTTTGTCCCTATACTTGCATTTTACTGTGACACTGGTTGTGACATATGTAACAAAAATCAATGCAACTTTGGCAGACTGTATCTACCTGGAAATTCTGCACTCAAGTCATCCAGAACTGGAGGAGGCACGAGAAATTTTGCATAAAATAGAACGACGTGAATTATACAAGTTTTTAGGAGAGACTCGACCTGAATCAAAGAAGGAGATTGTAAAGGTAACGTCCTTTGGTGGAAGGTTCTGGATTCTGTCCCCATAAAAATTTTCTTCAAGTTGCTGACCATCCATTTTTTTCTATCTCCATGTGGGCTTTGTTTGGTTTGAGGTTTTTTTTGGTAATTTGCTATTCCAAATATAGAGTCAAAAGTTTTCCTCCCATTTTTAAGTAGCTGAGCCATGAAACATATAGGAAATTGGGGAAAGTTTTATCTGCTATCAGTCAGAAGAATGGCAACAGGTGGAAATTCAGAAGGTGATTATTGCAGAAATATTTTCCGGAAAACCTTTCCTGAAAAAGACAAAAAATTCATAAAAAAGCTGTTACAGTCCAGTGATTGAGAAGATTATTGCATCATCACATGCTCATGAAAATTTCAAGATAATAAGAAACACGTTTGTTTTAAATCGTAATTTGTGTGCTTCACTTCGAGAATATACATCAAACTGAAGAATAACTGCTGAATTTCTTGGTGTTAAATTCTATACTAAACATGAGCATGCATGTACTTTTTTCCAGTCTTTTTCATGAGTGCTTTTCAAAGTACTCTTCAGATAGCAGTTTGAGTCCTATTGTCTTATTTCAAAATAGTTATATATTAGAGCTCACATGGCTTCAATTGGCTCAGCTCTTTTAATGTGCTATATACTGTGTTGTGAGATCATCTGTTAATTATCCCTAAACTTAAGCCATAATGGTGGAAAATTTCTGTGCCAGATTTCCAGAAATGGGTGTCTGTATCTAGAAAGCCTGAATAAAAATAATTCAGCTCTTTTAAAGAGTAAGGTTAGAAAAGGACTACTAGATGTAGCTGCTCTCTTCATCTTTTTGTTTGAAGAAAAGGTTTGCTTGTGTTCTTTGTCTAAGAAAAAGTAGTGTTAAGAGATTCTGTGTTACAAAAGCAGGAGGAAATAAGTGAAAGGAAACATGAAATGGTGAAATGGGTGTACATGGATTGTCAGGTTTCTGCCCTTCTGAGGAGGAGGTTGGGCTAGGTGGCCTAACAAATGAGACAGGCTTGGGAGTGAATGGTATGAGTTCTACCTTTAAACAGTTCCTTTCAGAAGCTTGGTTAATAAAAGGAAAAGCTCATTTTGAAAGACCAGCCAGAGATGTTGAATCTTAGGGTATCCAGGGTGTTGTTTTGAAGGGAGACTAAATCAGTGTTGGTGCCATAATTATATCCAGGCAGGGCTTTGCAGCTCTGGGTGCTCAGCTGAAGGCTTGAGGAGGAAGGTGTTCTCCTCAACACGTCCTGTCCTCCTGTGCTGCCTGTGCAGGAGTGTCAGAGCCTCAGCCTCCTGCCAGGTGCTGGAGGTGAGCAGTGGCTGCACAGGACAGAGCTGTGCCTGTTCTGCTCCTCCACACACCACAATGACACTATTGTTTGGAATCACAGAATGGTTTGGCTTGGAAAGGACCTTTAAAGGCCATCTAGTCCAACCTCCTGCCATGGACAGGGACACCTTCCACTAGACCAGGTTGCTGCAAGCCCCATGCAGTTCTGTGATCCTCAAGCTGGCCAGAGCCAGGGGGACATCCCAAATAGCTTCAGAGTTCTTCAATTCAGGCTGAGTTTGCAGTTAATGCCAGCTGGAGAGGTAACTTCAAAACGATGCAAGGAAAGGGAAGAAGGAAGTTAAGTATATACGTTCTGATACAGAGTAGAGATAGTTACAAACAGGCTGCCTCCAGCCACTTCCCTCCTGGCAAGTTTTTCCTCCAAGCTTGCTCTCAGTCTAAATAAACCTTTCCTTGGCTTCTTGAGTCATTACAAAGCACATGCATGTCTCAGCTTGGCAACATGTTTGATTTTCTGCTCTTGTCAGTTTCCCCATCTTTGCAATGAACAAATCAGAAAAAAACCAAACCCAACTGCTCCTAGTTGAGTTTCTTCCCTTCTGGACAGTCTCCTGACTGCTCTGTGCTGCGCTCCCATGAGTCTCAGTTGCTCTCAGAAAATCTTTCTGCTTCAAATCTTGCATGTTCCTCAGAACATAGGGGAACAGCCCTGACTAAAGGCCAGAGCCTTTGAATGAGAACTCAGACATTTCAGTGGACAACTGCTCTCCATCAAACCGTACTCCTCTGCTGTGCTTTAGCCTAAGTGTCAGCAGGGAATATTCCTTTGAAGCCAAAACCAAACACAGCCCCTTTGTGGGTTCCTGCTTTTGTGGAATACTTTTGTGGAGTACACCCTCCTCTCCAAAGTTTGTGTAGAAGCTTGCTGCTTCTGGGGTTTTTGCGGGGTTTTTTTTGTGGTTGTCTGTCTCTTGTGGTTTTGTATATGTTTTACTGTATAGATATAAAAGTTTTATTAGAGGGTAAGATTCTGCAGCCCTTCATTATAAAAGTTCAGTGAAAAAGGCTAGTATTCAACTTTGGGGAACTTAATTGCAAAACATTTGTATTGGTGAAACGGTTGAAGGTACTTATTTTCTCTTTCATGCTTCAGCATTCTGGATGGCTCACTCTTGCTCTCCCCCACCCCATCATCAGGTGTAAAACTTGTCCTCCAGAGACTGGTAGATTTTGGGTCTTCTCAATTACATAAGCTTGGTTTGTTTGTAAAAACTGGTTTTTGTACTAATGGCTGTATAGAGTAGTTCAAACAACCAGTTTGCTGAAAGAGTCTTGTCAAGCTGTGAAGAACTGAAAGCTGTAGTTTAGTGACATACTGTGTCATGTTTTGTTGCCTTGACCTAGACCTGGGAGTGCATAAAAGTAATCTGAGTTACTGAATTTATCTTTTGGTTTGGTTTCTTTCAGAGTAATGGCCTGGCAGAAAGCATTGCTAATTCCAAGCCAGAGAAGGATCCTCCAGATGTGGAGCTGAAGGCTGAGAACTTCATAGTCGATGTAAATACCTCGCAGAATGGGTTCAAGTAAAAACTTCTCCATCAGAGGGCCTTGTGTGCCCTGGTGAAAGGACAGACCCATAGGGTGTCTGTAACTGCAGTCCTGGTTCAGCTTGAGGGTCTGAGGGCAATGAGCTTCCCGTGGGAGGTTTGCTGTGGTGGGAGGGCTTGGGCAGGCAGTGGGCAGCCTCATCTGGACAGTGCTCCCGGGGGCAAATGGGTTCTCCTGTCACTGTCCTCACTCTGACAAGGAGCAGTGGGAGGGAAACAGGCACAGTGACATCCAGGCTCCTGGTGTTGCACATCTGATGCCCAGCAGGCACTGCTGGGCTCTGTCTGCTGCACAAAGCACCTGCTGCCACAGCTCAGTCTGCAGCCAGCACTGCTGGGAAAGGGAGCCTGAGGCAGAGGAGCCTGGGGGAGGCTGCAGTTACCACACAGCTGAATCCCTGTTCTCAGTTCATTCTGCTAAGAGTGAGCAGCTTTCCATAGAGTGCATCACAAGTCTCTCCTCAAGTGCCCTTGCACTGAAGATTCACTTTGCTGGGCAAAATCGTAGCAGTTCACTGAGCCTTGAAGAATTTCCCTGGGCTTTCCCCATCCCACAAACTGAAATTGTGGGGAAGTGGGTCCCTGCTGATGACAGAAATGTTGGTGTACCAGGCAGACGTAAATAATGTTGTCTAAACCTCATGTTTATAGTTGAAAGCTCTGCTGCAGCCTCTGTGGGTTGTGTTTTGGGGAGGCCTGGGCTGGCAAGGGACACACTTACAGTGTTGGAAACTGGAAAGTTTCAGAGCACAACTGGGAGCTGGTCACTGTAAATGTGAATATCCACCTGGCAGCATCAGAGCAAGAGGGAGTGGAAGACAAGATGCAAAATACAAAAACCAGATTGTTTTATTAATAATTTGTTAATTACTGTTCCATTTGATTACTGTCATTTTCAGGAGTAGAATGTGTAGCCTTTTGTATTTATTATGAGAAAACTAAAGGCAAACAATAAGGAATGCCATTTTCTTTGTTTTACATGCAAGATTATCAACATGGATTATGGAATGAAAGAACAGAATCCAATTGATAAAGTTCACTTCTATTGCAAGGCAGATCCTTCCAAGGCAGTCAATATCAGTAAAGAACAGGTAGGCTTTTCTTTTCCTTCTGGAAAGTATCTTCACTGCCTGTGATGGAAGTGATTGCAGTCCTGCATGGTTGTCCTTGCAGGAGTTGTGGAGAGGTACTGGAATCTGTGACCTTGCAGGTCTTCAGTGTGTGTTGTACTCTGACCATCTGGAATCCTGACAGCCTTTGCATATGAGCAGTATTTAACTGGAATATACTGGGAGTATCACAATTGCTTTGGATAAAACTCATGGATTGTAGTGGGGTTTCTTGCTGCTTTCCTTTTGTATTTCAAGAAATACTAAAGCTTATTTTCTGTTTTATTCCAAAGGTTTCAAAGTTTTTACCCATAATATTTATGGAGCAGGTTATCCGGGTTTATTACAAAAGTCAGGATCCACAAATTATTTCAGCTGCAAAACAGTACTTCATTCAGTGGTGTATGCTGAATGATTTCACCAAACCACAGGTAAATTACTTATTATATTTCTTGTTTAAAGCTCTTCATCTTCATCCATAAGCTTGCTTTTTTATTAAAAAATTTGGCATTCAGGCCTTGCCTTTGTGGCAGAGGCACTCACTCCTCACTCACCTAACTCCTGGTTTTATCATGGCTCCCCTCTGGGGTGCTGTGGTTTCACTGAAGTTGTGCTGGAGATCCCTGCAAGTTCCACAGGATCACAGAATCATGTGATGGTTTGGGTTGGAAGGGGCCCTTGAAGATCATCTTGTTCCAACCCCCTGCCTGGGCAGGGACACCTTCTGCTGGCCCTGGTTGTGTCCTCTGGGGAAAGAGCTGCATCCTCAAACACAAGAGACCACCCAGGAGAGGAGTGTTCTTAGGTATGGGATAGACATGGAAAACTGTTTAAGGCTTGTTCTTAGGGCATTCTTCTGGCATTTGTCTTTTAGAGGAGTGAATTTCAGAAGGGCTTTTTACAAATGGATCCAGCAACAGCTCTCACTGGTTGTAGGGTGTGGTTGAGTCCTGTAAGCACATTGTTCTAGGGCAGGCATGGGCACCCTG
This sequence comes from Climacteris rufus, assembly GCA_013398175.1. Taxonomy (NCBI): domain Eukaryota; kingdom Metazoa; phylum Chordata; class Aves; order Passeriformes; family Climacteridae; genus Climacteris; species Climacteris rufus. Next base: position 129,088 of record VZRZ01002081.1, on the reverse strand, counting down.
CAGGCCCTGGCTTGTTGCAGAGCACAGCAGTGTGCATCTCACCAGCTTGTTCCTGAGCCTGGGGAGCTGATTGTCCGTGTTGGCCGTGCCCAAGCACAGGTGAACACCTGTGTGTGACTGGGGTGAGCCCCAGTGCCTCAGAGCAGCTGCTGTGCCAGCCTTGTTTCAGCCTTGCAAGCACCTCCCAGCACCACGGGGGGGTCGGCTGGAGCAGTGAGGGACTGTGGTGAACTCAGAGGAAACACACTGATGTTCCTGTTTGGAGACCAGTGACCAGGATACAGCCTGTTGACCTTCCAGATTTTCTGGTAATAATTTAGGAAGAGCTGGACTGCCAATGGTGATGCTTCTCAGATAGGCAGGGCACTTTTGTCTCCCCTCCACTGACTGCAGCAGTTTCCACCTCTGGGAAGCACAGTCACCAGTGTTTATTGATTTACAAAGCTGCTGGGACCTTGGATTGAATTTTTTTTTTCTATTAAGCCTGAGCTGCTTTTCCTCTGCTTTAGAATGGAAAGCAAAAGTGGATGTACATCATTAATGTTTCCTGACTTTTAATACTAGGATGGTGATGTTGTGGCCCCTCATCTAACTCCAATGAAGAGAACCTGGAATAACAGGACAGATGATGAACACTGGAGAGCCTCAGAACCCAGCTGCAGACAAAGGCTTCCTTTTGATGAGTAACAGGTTTCTTTTTGACACAATTCAGTCTGCTTCCTCAGAAGATGAGTAAACCTGAGGATGAACTCTTCAAAAAGCCAGTTGGATGGGCTGGAAGAAACCATGGAACAGTACAGAAATGCATTTTACAATACAGAATGTTTTAATTTAGGTGCTTAAAGAACATATTCCAAATGGACTTCTAAAAAACAACTTACTACAACAGAGTAAACTCAGTTATCATTTATTTTTGAATGTATTGGCACTGTGTAGCAAGATTAACTTCCAAAATTGCAATTCATTGCTATTACAAGATTTTACTATTCCGTCTAGCACTGATCCCTTCCTCAGCTGCCTGTGCTATTGCATGAGCTAGCAGAAAAAAATCCCTGCTCAGGTTTGATGGGTTTTTGGGTGGGGGGAGTTTCTTGGTGCCTGAGGAAGAGAGGGCTAAGTATGCTTCTGGAAATACAGTGGGGTAAAGAAGAGATTACTAAGGGTGGCATCTTCAAAAATAGCAAAATTAATTTCATTACAAAAAAGGAAGGGAGAGGGGAATCTTTTTGATAGTCAAAGATTATTTTTGGTGGTATTCAAAAAGCTGATGCAGTCCTCTTGCTACAAGTGACCACAACTTTTATTGAAGTAATAATGCATTGCACTGTCATGCAGTCTTTTATTGTTTTATTGTGTATTTTTGATACATTGAATGTTATATTTTTTACTGTCTGACCTGCAAAGACCACTCCAAAGGCCTGTGGTGTGAGTGGCTGCAGGAAGGCTGAGCTGCCTGGGTGTTTGCCAGGGCAGAGCTGTGCACAGGGGGCAGTGCCAGCAGGGTGCTGCCCTGGCTCTGCCCAGCCTGCACCAAGTGCACCTTGGCTCTGTGTTACACTGTGCTGGGCAGACAGGCCCATCAGGAGTCCCTCCATTCCTGTATCCCTGCCCTGTTCTGGATCTCCTGGCTGTCACTGTGTGGTTTTTCTCTCTCCTGCAGACCTGTGAGGCTTCTTACAGATTTCCTGTACTTGCAGTACTGGTGTGAGTGTTCTGAATGTCTGTCCTGTTGAACAAGCAACCGAGGAAGACCATTTTCCTCTCATCTTTTACTCAGGTCTAAGAGGAAGGCTGCTTTCATTAAATGTAACCTAAAAGCTTGAAAAAGTCTGACCTCAAAACTAAAAGTAAAAGGTTCAGTAATGCTCAGAAATTGGAGCAATCTGTGGCCTTTATATCTGGAATGGGGAGCGAGGCATTGAGCATTCATGTCAGGCAGGTGTAGGTGGCCAGGGTAGGTCCTGAAGAATAACCCAGTGGGATGGTGCTGTGAGAGAACTGCAGAACTCCTGTCATGTCTCCTTTGCCCTTTTTATCCTGGGAACTGATGCTGTTGGACAGAGGGAGGAAGAATGAGCATCCGTGTGCTTCATCTGCTTCTCATGTATCCGTGCTCGTGTGGCTGAAGGTGTAACCTCTGCTGTTCCTGTCTAACAGTGTTTCAAATCTGCAGGTGAACCAGGTAACTGTAGAAGGGCTTGTGACCTCTTTAAAAGCTTTTAAAGAACTTATTATTCTTCAAGAAACAATATCTTAGAAAGAAGGCATTTATCTTCCTTGTCTGTGTAAGACAAATATTTTTCTTATTGTTGATTTGGTTCGTTTTGAATTTGTTATTAACAGTGCACTTTATACTTGGGAAAGATCTTTTGCTTATGTTAAACCAAAAGTTTATACTGAATGTTAAGTTTTGAGAGCATTTCTTTTCTCAACATGTTCATCTGAGCCTCTCGGAAGATTGAATTTATAAACGATTTTACTATCCTTTTAAAGAATGGCAGTGTGTGGATTTCATTAAAGGGTCTTACTGCACTGTTTGGAAGAGCCAGGGTATTCCTACATGTCATCTGTGGAGGCACTTCCCCCTGGAAGGGTTCTGGGTTCACCCAGGGGGGCTGTGCCAGAGGATCCCCCTCTCCTCAGGCAGGATGCAGCCACCAGGCCCTGCCCTCACCCCCAGAGCAGCAGGAAAGATGCTGCTCCAGCTGTTGGGGGAGAAGGGAAGGTGAAGGTGTGTCTGACCAATGTGGTCACGTTCTGTGCTGAGCAGAGGGCAGTGGGTGCTCAGGGGCTATGGGTGGGCTGAATCCTGCCTGGAAGGCTGTGCTCAGTGTGCTTATCAGTGGCACAAGTCTTCTTGGAGGCCAGCACACTGGGTCCAGTCTCAAAGGCCCATTGCTCATGGTCACTGTCCCCCCTCAGCACATTTGCAGATGGACAGGAGTGGCAGGTACTGCAGAGGGATGTGCTGCATCCAGAGGGATCTCACCAGGCTGCAGAAAGGGTCTGGCAGGAACCAGGGTGTGGCAGGAACCACCTGAAGATCACCAAGGGGAAGTGCGAAGTCCTGCACCTGGGAAGGGTCACTTCTTCACCAGGCCCCCCACCCATGAGGCAGCATGGGGGAAAGGATCCAGGAGTGGGCACAAGTTCACCATGAGCCAACAAATGTGCAACAACTGCTCTTGGCAGCCAAGTGTTCCAGTGTGGCTGCCTTAGGCCAAGTCTTGCCAGCAGGTACAGAATCCTTCCCCTCTGCTCCACACCAGTGAGGCCAGCCCTGGAGTGCTGGGCCCAGAGCTGGGCTGCCCAGTACAGGGGACAGGGACAGACTGGAGAGAGTCCAGCACAGGGCCAGGGAGCTGATGGAGGGACTGGAGCATCTCTGCCATGAGGAGAGGCTGAGAGAGCTGGCACTGCCCAGCCTGGAGCAGAGCAGGCTCGGGGCACCTCATGCCTGTGGATAAATACCCAGAGGGAGGGTGCAGAGGGGCCAGGCTCTGCTCAGCGGTGCCAGGGACAGCCCCAGGGGCCTTGGGCACAAACTGACACACAGGAGGGGCCCTCTGAGCTCAGGAGACACTTCTGCACTGTGAGGGTGGCCGAGCACTGGTGCAGGTGCCCGGGGAGGTGGTGGAGTCTCCATCCCGGGAGAGACTCCAAAGCCACCTGGACACATCCTGGACAGCCGGCTCTGGGTGGCCCTGATGGGGCAGGGGCTGGGCAAGGTGACCTCCAGAGCTGCCTCCAGCCCCACATCCCACCCCAGTGCTACCATCAAAGCATGAAATGGGCCTGAAGTCAGGTGCTGTGCTGATGAGGGGGGAGGCAGTGCTGGGAAGAGGAAAGGGTCCTGATGGACACGAAGGTGAGGTGCCCAGGGGGATGGTGCTGTGCAGCCACTTTCAGCAGGGAGTGTAGGGTGGCACCAGGACACCCTGGTGCCCTGAGTTGTGTGCCCCAAAGGGCTGCAATGGGCTCTGGGCCCGAGCCACTGGCAGTGTCCAGGGCCGTGTGTGGGTCAGGGGGTGGAGGGGTCTGTGCCCCTAAGAGCACCATGAACCATGAGACAGCGAGCCCAGCCCCGTGGGCATGGGATAAGGGAGGTGAAGAAGGCAGACCTGACTGGTGGCACGGTGCCTTGGGAAGGGTGGGGGGAGCAGGAGAAAGGTCTATTTTTCACCTGAGGGGACTCAGAAAAGGAGGGAGAAAACCTCCTTGGACCTGCTAGCTGGTGGGCTCTCAAGAGGCAGCCAGAACTGCTGCTGGTCAGACTGTAACCCTGAGGGTCTGGGGTGGTGGATGGGGTTGGTGGCACTCTGCAGGTGGAGGAGGAGGGAGGAACAGAGGGGTAGAGAGGAAAAGGGGTATGAAAGGGGTGTGTTGAAAATGGGGCTGGGCGGTGTGCTGTGTGCCTGAGCCCTGCAGCAGCTTAATTCTGTCTATCCTGTCCTTGTCTTAAGTCCATTCTTACCTATTTCTCTGTGACTCTCAGCCTGTGTGGATGTGTGCTGCAAGGAGCAGGTGCCAGGCGCTGGAGAGATGGCACAGGCTGTGGGAGAGGAACTCGGTGGGGAAATGTCTGGTAAGGCTCAGTGCAGGNCCTGGGCTGGGAGGGTGGGTGGGTGCATAAAGCACTGCAGGCTGGGGCTTCAGGGCATCCAGAACTCACAAAATTTTAGGGACAGGAGCTGACACCAGGTGAAATCATGGGGTGATAACTTCAGATGGGTGTCCAGTTGTGCTCCCACAATAAATACATCAAATATAGTCAAACCAGACAGACTCTTGTCCTCCCATGGAACCCCATGAAACACCCCCGCCTGGAATCCCCCTGTGGGGCTGGTGCTGCTGCTGCTTGGAAAGGGGCAGTGGATGAGGAGGAGAAGAGCTGGCTCCATATCCAGGAATGAGAGGCTAAACCCTGTCAGCCAGGCAAGAGGCAACAGAGGCAAGAGGTTGTGGAGCTCTGGGTGGGAAGAGGCTCAGAAGGGCTCTTGTCATCCCCTCCCAAAGAGGATGTCCTGGTCCTCACAGGGTGATGGGCAGAGTGTGGACTCTGCCAGAGGGGGAATGGGTCCCTGAAGCAGTGCCCCAGGCTGAACCCCCACTCTTCCTGGGGGCAGGACACAGCCAGTGCTGTCACAGCTCCCAGCCTGCTCCCCACCAAGGTCCCTGCTCACCTTCACAGAACCATTCGTGCTTCCAGAGCAAAGATGAGGCCAGGAGCCAGTTTATTGAGGAGTGGTGACTGTGCTGCTCCAATGCTGCCAGAGCCAGGGCAGAGGCTGCCTGGCCTCACTCGGTCACTCTGCTCTCGAAACTTCCTCGTCCGACTGGGGCCCTGCTGTGCCCAGCTCTGCCGTGTGCCCTCCTCCCAGAGAGCCCTGCCTCATCCCAGCCAGGCAGTCAGGGTTGGGGCTGTGGTTTGGGTTGGGGTTGGGGTTTGGGGTTAGGGTTGGGGTTGGGGTTTGGTTTAGGGTTAGTTGTGCTATGCCATTGCAGGGCTGTGCAGACACTCTGGGCACCCCAGCCTCGTGGCATCAGCACTGTGGGTCCTGAAACCCCACTGCAGTGTGTGTCTGCCACGCTTTTACCCCTGGCTGTTGTTTCCCCGTGAAATGGGGATATTGGTGGGACAGGGGGAAGCAGGTGGGGGTGAGGCTGGCATCATCCTGCAGGCTCTGTGGGTGCTGGCAGGGAACAGCCGTGCACGAGACATCAGTCCAAAGCCCCCGTTACCACTTTTTTCCATGGGTTTGGTCGTTTGGGTCAGGCCAGACCCCACAGTTCCAGATCCTGGATGCAGAACTCCTCCTGGTGTGAGAGGGTCTCGTTGTCGAAGGTCTCGCAGGGATGGCTGCCCCCGTGGTGCAGGTCCCCATCCAGCCACAGCCCAATCCGACCACTGGGAATGTGCCAGGAGCATGGTCAGCTAAGCCCTGCCTCCTCCATGGCTGGAGAACTCCCACGCCACCTCCTGAGGGACCAGCATCTCCTGTCCTCACTCCCCGTCCCCCAAAACGGGAATGAGACAGGACAAGCAGCGGGCCCAGGTGTGCTGCTGTTCCCGTGGGCTGGGAGTGGGCAGGGAGCGGGCAGGGATCAGACAGGCCTGCCAGCAGTCAACAGGGTTAAGGAATGAAAGCTCAGTGCTGCTGGACGACCTGTGCCAGGGTTTTGGGTTCAAACCCACCACCAAGTGCAGGGACCCAGCTCCACAGGGCAGCCTGGGCTCACATGGTGGCTCTGATGGCCATCGGGGCTGGTGGCCTTGTGAGTGGCTGCAGTTGCTGGCTCAGTTCCTACCTGCCCGCACCGACCATCAGCAGGTTCACATCCCCTTTCACGAAGAAGCTGTTCCTGCCCGTCCACCTGAACACCTGCGTGGGGACAGCGCTCAGTGGGGACCATGCGCTGGGGCACGGTGTCCCCATCCCCGTTCCTGTTCCTGTCCTGCGAGGACCGGCTGGGGGCTGCTGAGCCGAGCTGGCTCTGCTGGGCCCCTCCGTGTCTGGCGTCTCCAGAGGAAGACCTGGCCGAGGCTGTGGTGCCGATCCGTCCCTGCCAACCACGCTGTGGGCCCTGCCAGGGAACAGCTGCCCCCACTGATGCCCCTCACGTACAGAGCCCAGCGATGCCGGCCGGTGTGGCTGAGCTGCCGCCACACGCTGCCAGCCCAGCTCTGGGCTGTGGACCCCGGTGACACCCGGCTGGGCAGGGTCCCCTTCCGTGAGCCTCCCCCGTGCCCGCTGCCGGGGATTTGCCTTCCCCCAGCCCCGGCCAGGCCTGCAGCGCTGCTGCCAGCACGGTCCCCCGGCTGCTGCCCCCGTGTCCGGCCAAGCCCAGAGCCCCAGCACCGCGGGACCCCCAGGCCCGGCCGGGCCTTCGGGGCGTGTCCAGCCCCCGCCCCGGCGCCCCGGGGCTGGCAGCCTGCAGCCCCCACCTTCAGCTCGGGGCAGAAGGAGAAGAGGAAAGTCTCCCCGGTGCCGTAGAAGCCGCGGCTGCAGCGAAGGGCGCTGGCAGAGAAGGCACCGAAGGCCTGGGGGAGCAGAAGGGACTCTCATGGAGCGGTGCTCGGGGGGGGCCCAGCGCCGGGACGTGTCCCCGTCCTGCCGGCGGAGCGGGGATGAGCCCAGGCCCCGTGAGGCGCGGGCAGGCCGGGCTGGGGAGGGCGCGGCCCTACCTGCGCCTCCGTGTCCCTGATGAGCAGCAGGGCCGGGGAGTCCGGCCGGGCCCCGCTCCGGTACAGCCTCCGCAGGCTGAAGCCGTCCCGCCCGGTGGAGTAGAGAAGGTGCCAGGGCTGCTGCGTCAGCCGGGGGGGCAGCTGCGGTCCCAGCTGGAGCAGAGCGGCCTCAGTCGGGGCTGACCGGCTGAGCATCCTCCCCCCTCCCCAGCACAATCCTGAGATCTCATCGAGCTTCCTCCCGAGACGCTGCCCCACACATCAGCCCTCCAAGCATCCTCCCAAGAGACCCATCTGAGCATCCTCCGTCAGCACCCTCCCCCTAAACATGCTCCCAAGAGGTCACCTCAAGCCCCCGGCCCGTCCAGCAGCCTCCTAGGATACTTTCCCAAGCGTTGTCACCCTGAAAACCCTTCTGAGATGGCTCCCCAAACACCCTTCCCCCCAAGAGGTGCTGCTGAGGTGCTGTCCCCAGGCACAGGGGAATGTCACCCGTCTGGCCTCACACCGGACAGTTCCTGCTAGGACAGTGGTCAGGCTGTGGCTACGGGGGAGGTGAGCGGGCAGGGGGGTCCCTGTGCTGGCAGGAGGGTGCCTCACCTCATCGATGTCCCTGTCCCGCAGGATGCTGCTGGGAGTGCTCAGCACCAGCCTGCAGGGCTCCTCCACGGCTGCTGCTGGGGCTCCCTCCCAGCCCCGCTGCCCCTCTCCAGCAGGCTCCTCGCATCCCACGGGCTGCTCCTCGTCCTGGTCGGGCTGGGAGCAGCTGGAGGTCAGCATTCCTGCGGGCCTGAGGGAGCAGCAGCTCCCGAACCCGCCCATCCTCGCTCCAGGGCCTGGGAGAAGGGGCCCCAAGTCCACGGGAACGGGCACTGGGCTGAGCCCCCAGCCCAGCTCTGGCTGCCCGCTGCTCCCGACAGCCCTGGTGTGCTGTGCCCTGGTAAGCTGTGCCATGCCGTGCCATGCCCTGGTGTGCTGTGCATTCTGTGCCATGCCCTGTTGTGCTGTGCCATGCCGTGCCATTCCCTGGCACCCCGCCAGGCCGTGCCACCGCTGCACACGGAACTTCAGGGGTGTGTGGCCACCCGAGGGGGAGGAAGGGGACGAGGAGGAGGAGGAGGAAGGGAAGGCAGGGGAGGCTTCTCCAGCTGCAGCCCCAGCAGAAGGGGTGAAGCCCGGCAGGGAAGGGGTCGGGGATGTGCCGCGGTGCCGGTGACAAGAGTCTCCGCCAGCCGCGTGCTCCCCATGGCCGTCGGTGCAGCCCCCGCCCAGGGCGGGCGGGCAGCAATTCCCTGCCTGCCTCGCTGAGGGGACAAGGGCGATGAGCGAGGGCAGCCCCGGCTGGCAGCGGATCTGCCCCGGCTGCCTGGATCCTCGGCGGGCAGCGGCTGCAGGGGCAGCTCCCAGGAGCCCCCATCACCGTCCGCACCCCCAGCCCCTCACACTGCCCGGGGCAGCCCCTGTCTGTCTGTCCGGCCGCCTGTCCCGTCTATCCTGCTGCTGCCTCCCAGCGCTGCCCCGGAGCTCCTTCCCCACGCCCGCCTGCCAGGCCGGACCTACCAGGAGCTGGTAGCGGCCTCGGAGCCCCCTCATCGCGGCTGTCTCCGGGCTGCGCCGCCGGGAAGCCCGGACACCGGCCCGGGGTTAATGTTCACCGCGCCGGCCCCGCCCTGGCCAGCGGTGCGCGGCACGGGGGGTGTGGGTGCCCCAGCCCGGCCCCGCTCGTGGGGACCAGGGGGTGTCCCCCGTGCAGAGCCACGTCCTGCACCGTGCTGGGATGGGCCGCATCCCCCTCCAGCCAAGGGCTTCGTCTCCCGTGGCTGTCCCGGCTGTCACTTGGAACCGGGCACGGAGCCCCGAGGCCACGGGCACCTGTGTTTTGGCATCACCGGGGCGGGTCCCGCCGCGTTGTTCTTTGCAACACAACTGTTGCAATGGTTGTAGCTACTGCCAACACCTGTGTGCGGTGACCCTGGCTGGAGGCCAGGCACCCATCAAAGCCTCTCTCACTGCCCTCCACCACTGGGCAGGGGAGAGAAAATACAGCAAAAGGTTCAAGAGTTGAGGTAAGGGCCAGGAGATATCCTACATCAAATACTGTCATGGTCAAAACAGACTCGAATTAGAGATATTAGCTGAATTTATTACTAACAAAATCAGAGCAGGATAATGAGAAGTAAAATAAGACCTTAAAAACACCTTCCCCCACACCTCCCTCCTTCCCAGCCCATCCTTCTCCTCTCCAGCATTGCAGGGAGATGTGGTTTAGGGGTTATGGTCAGTTCATCACGTTGTTTCTGCTGCTACCCAGGGAGAGGAGCTGGAGTCCTTCCCTGCTCCAGCGTGGGCTCCTCCAGGGGCTGCAGGTGCATCTCTGCCCCCTCTGCCCTCCATGGGCTGCAGGGGAATCTCAGCTCCTGCAGCAGCTCCTGCCCCTCCTTCTGCCCTGCCCTGGGTGTCTGCAGAGCTGCTCCTCCCGTGTTCTCACTCTGCTCTTCTCTGAGTGCAATTACATCTGGGCAGTAACTTTTTTTTCTTCCACTTAAGTCACTGATCCCAGAGGCATCACCACCATCTCTGCTGGGCTGGCTCCGTCCTGGGGCCNGGCTGCAGGTGCATCTCTGCCCCCTCTGCCCTCCATGGGCTGCAGGGGAATCTCAGCTCCTGCAGCAGCTCCTGCCCCTCCTTCTGCCCTGCCCTGGGTGTCTGCAGGGCTGCTCCTCCCGTGTTCTCACTCTGCTCTTCTCTGAGTGCAATTACATCTGGGCAGTAACTTTTTTTTCTTCCACTTAAGTCACTGATCCCAGAGGCATCACCACCATCTCTGCTGGGCTGGCTCCGTCCTGGGGCCGGCTGGAATTGGCTCTGTTGGACATGGCAGCTTCTGACAGAAGTAACTGCCCTGCAACTCGCCCTGCTACCAAAACCTGGCCACACAAATCCCTGGTGGCACAGGGCCCTCACTCCCAGAGCCAGCCTGGCCAACAGCCTGCCATCAGAGCCCCAGGGCAGCCGGGCTCCTGGCTGAGGGAGGGAACCCCTGGCTGAGAGAGGGAACCCCTGGCTGAGGGAGGGAATCCCTGGCTGAGGAAGGGAATCCCTGGCTGAGGAAGGGAACCCCTGGCTGAGGGAGGGAATCCCTGGCTGAGGAAGGGAACCCCTGGCTGAGGGAGGGAACCCCTGGCTGAGGGAGGGAATCCCTGGCTGAGGGAGGGAATCCCTGGCTGAGGGAGGGAATCCCTGGCCGAGGGAGGGAATCCCTGGCTGAGGAAGGGAATCCCTGGCTGAGGGAGGGAATCCTTTGCTGAGGGAGGGAACCCCTGGCTGAGGGAGGGAATCCCTGGCTGAGGGAGGGAATCCCTGGCTGAGGAAGGGAATCCCTGGCTGAGGGAGGGAATCCCTGGCCGAGGGACCTGCAGGCCTCAGGTGCCTCTGGAGAAGCCCCTGCAGAGCAGGGAGGAGGTGCAGTGCCCGGTGCAGCCTCTTCTCACTGATGCCACCCCCAAAACTGAGCCTGGCTGTCAGCCTGTGGCTCCAAGTGCAGCAATGCTCCATTTACACCAATCCAGCACTTTCTGTGTGCATTGAGTGGTGGAATGATGGCCTTGATGCCTGGCCAGGCCCTGGCCCACTGCAGGCATTTTTGGGTTGTTCCTGAGCTCCATGGCAGGGTCCTTTGCAGCCTTGTCAGTCCTGGTGGGTGTCAGCTCCGTTGTGCCCACCAGGCTTTGATGGCAGTGGGAGGCTGGGGGTTCCTGGTGCCTGGAACAGCCGGCATTTGGTCACTGGAAGGCGTGGAGGGGGAACCAGGAGCTTCTAATGGCCCCAAAAACTTTCCCTGGGACCCTGATCAGGAGCCGTGACAGGGCACCCAGTGCCTGCCTGAGCTGCCTTAGCGTGGCCATCCCTGTCCCTGTCCTTTCCATCCCCCTACCCTGCCAGTGCTTCTGTCCCTGCCTTGCCCTTGACGCTGCTCCAGCCCCATCCCTGCTCCTGCCCCCACCCTTCCATAGCCCTGACCTTGATTCTGTCCCTGTCCTTGACACTGTGCCTGGCGCTGCCCTGTCCCTTTATCCCTTCCCTGTCCCTGCCCTTGCCCCTAGCTTTGACCTTTCCTTTTCCCTGTCCCTATCCATGCTTCTGGCCCTGCCCCGGCCCTGTCCCTGCTCACGCCTCCGCCCTTGCTCCTCCCATGCCCAGTGCTCAGCTCCTTCCCTCCCTCAGGACTGCTCGACTCCAGCTTTGGGACTCGCTCCCCCAGGAGACCCAGCCAGCCCCAGCCCCCGGGGCTGGTGGGGCCAGGAGTGGGCCCTTGGGCACAGCCCCAGGAACAAATCCAGCTGCTGCAGGGGATGGGGATGCTGCTTGTGTCCCTCTGCTCAGCCCTGCAGCCTCCCCTCACTGTCTGCCTCCTCCTGGTGAATTACTTTTGGCTTTGTGAGAGGAGGGGCTGTAAAACGGGCAGCCCCCACAGCTCCCTCGAGCTGGTCGCCCTCTGCCTTTCTCTTACACTGCTGCCAGGTTACCTGTCCAGACCTGGCCTTCCCTAGAGCCAGGGGGGTTTCAGCCTGCCCCAAAGATCTGTTTGCTTTTTGGCCACTTGTTTCCCCCCCACCCCGTGTTTGCTTCCAAGTCCCCTCCCAGCGCCTCCCAGAGCCCCCAGCAGCCTCCAACCCCCCGAGCCACACAGCACACGGGGCATTTAAAACTTGCACAGTTTATTTTGCTCCTTGCCGTGCCCCCGCCCGCCCCTCCGGGGCTGGGCTGGGCTGGGCTCCACCCCAAAGCGCTGACAGCAGTGCAGTAAGGCAAAAGTCTCAATTGTCCCAAAGAAAGAAGATCTGTGTACACACCTGCCTGGGCAGGGCTCCGCTGCTGGGTACCGAGCGCGGGTTGGTTTCCATGGCACATTCCCAACCCCTCGGGTGTCCCTCGGGATCGGGGCGATGCTGGGGGCAGCTGTCACACCGTGCTCACCACAGCTCAGTGCCACCACACATCCCAGAGTGTCACATTCAGGGCACAGCAGCAGCTCCAAGGCGAGCAGGTCTGAGCACAGACAGGAGCCAGGGGAGCAGCAGCTGATTGAAGGTGCACAGCCGTGCACAGCCACGAGCCCAGCACTGAACTGGCCGGGGGGACAAGGACAAGTGGACACCCAGAGTGAGAAGCAGCTGTGGAACAATTCCATTACAGCAGTGGCTGAGGCTCCTCCTGGATTTGGTCTGGGGCCTTAGACAGAGATTGTGACACCTCCTGGTCCCGGCTGCTGCCCCAAGTGATCACAGCAGCACAGTGTGAGCCCAGCACTGCCAGGCTTTGTCACCCAACAGGAACTGGGGGCAGTGGGACTCCATCTCCTCAGTAGTATTCCTTCTGAGACCTGCAGTGCCTCTGTGCAGCTCCTGGCAGGTGTTTCTCCAATGGGATAGAGCAGTTACCTGGTATCCACCCTGCTGCTGCTCCCTCCCCAGTTCTGGTTCTTACTTGAGCTGAGGTTACCACGAGTGGCAGCAGCTCCAGCTGTCCTCCGGGGTCATCATCCTTTCACAGCACCCTCTGTGACCGAGCCCATGAGATTCTTCCAGATCCCACAACAGCAGAAACACCAAGAAATGGCATCTGCAGCCAGAGCTGGGGCACCACGTACCCACAGATTGCCTCGTGCAAGCAGGAGCGTTACTGGTCAAAGCAGGGCAGGGGAAGATTCCAGGAGAAGCAAACACCTCCAAGAAGCAGTGGTGGAAAACAGTTCATGGTTGGAGCTCCAGCCCTGGGTTTAGCTCAGCCACTCTCCAGCTCCTGCTGGACTGCCCAGAGCTGATGGCTGAGGTGAACTGAAAAGCACAGCTGAGGGGGGAGGCACTGCAGCTCTGACAGTCTCTGTGCTGAGCCCACAGCTCATGGGGGTACCCCCGGAAACTCAGCCCTTTCTTTCAGTAGGTATCATTCCCAAAGTCAGATCTCCTTCAGGGAACCTTCCCCACCCACCCCATGTACCCCAAGCCTCCACGTTCCTCAGAGTGGTCCATGTCCCAGGAAATGGTGGGCACAGTCCTTATTTCAAAACCAGCATGGCCTCTGTCCCGTCCTGCCTTGTCAAGTGCAGTCCATGGCTGAGGTAGTACTCCCGCCGGAGGAAGGCATAGAAATAATCCGAGATGAGCAGGATCTGTGGGGTGACACGGGCAGACACATCAGGGCTGCTGCAGAGCAAGGGACAAAGAGGGACATGTGCTGGTGACAGACCCTGCCGGGCTTCAGCAGCTCCTGGGCTGTTCAGCACACGCTGCCAGAGGAGCCCTGTGGCCCTGCAGACACCCTGTCCATCCCCTCACCGTGTTAAGCCGAGGGAGACTCCACAAACTGGCCAAACTGTGTGACCATGGCAGGTCCCGCTGTGCCACAGCTGCACAGACCATCTCAGCTGCACCCACAGGACTCCTTCTATACAAGTGGTGCTACAGAATCACAATTTCAGTTGGAAAAGACTTCTGAGAACACCAAATCCAACCTGTGACCAATGCCCACCTTGTCATCCAGTGACAAGTGACTGTCACATCCAGTTGTTCCTTGGACACCTCCAGAGATGGGGACTCCACCACCTCCCTGGGCAGCCCCTGCCAATGCCTGACCACCCTTTCTGTGAAGAAATTCCTCCTGATGTCCAATCCGAACCTCCTCTGGCCCAGCTGGGGGCCATTCCCTCTCCTCCTGTCCCTGTTCCCTGGGAGCAGAGCCCAACCCCCCTGGCTGCCCCTCCTGGCAGGAGCTGTGCAGAGCCAGCAGGGCCCCCTGAGCCTCCTTTGCTCCAGGCTGAGCCCCCCCAGCTCCCTCAGCTGCTCCATTCCCTTCCCCAGCTCCATTCCCTTCCCTGAACAGGCTCCAGCTCCTCAATGTCCCTCATGAACTGGGAGGCCCAGAACTGGACACTGCCCTGGCGGTGCCTCAGCAGTGCCCAGCACGGGGGCAGTCACTGCCCTGCTCCCGCTGCTGCTCCATGGCTGGCACAGCCCAGGTGCCACTGACCTCTTGCCAGCCTGGGCACACCTGGCTCCTGTTCAGCCACTGTCCATCAGCACCCTCAGGGCCTTTCCTGCTGGGCACTTTGCTGTCACTCTGCCCCAAACCTGCAGCTCTGTGGTTGTACTGAGGCACACACTGGGGCCCTGGGAGCCCTGAGGTCGCAGGAATGGGTGCCAGGGGATTCTCTAAAGCTGCCTCTGCTGGGGCAGGCTGGGCTGTGGCAGGGCCCTGCTAGCTCAGTAGTGCCATTTGTCACTCAGCCTCTGGCAGTGTGACCTTCCCCCAGGACTGAGCCCTCCTCCATCTGGAAACAGGAGCACATAACTGGAGTGGAATCTTTTCAGTGCCAGCCTGAGCTGGCAGTTACTGTCCCAGTGTCCAGATGCCACTGAAAGCATCACTTTGGCTCTATGTCACCTGAAGTATGTGGCAGTGCTAAGGGCATGGAGGGAGGGACAGTCAGAGCCTCTCTGGGTTACTGTGCAATACAGCACAGAGAAACACAGCAGCTGCTGCAGAGGCTTGGTGGGGAGCAGGACAGGAGGGGATGGAGGACCAGGTGGAAACTGAGGGAAAGAGAAACAGGGCTGCAGCCTGCTGAGGTCAGGAGAGAAAGTGTGAAGGAGAACAGACCCCGGGAGGGGGAAACAGCCCTGCTCTGCTTGCTTTGCTGAGCAAAGGCTCTGTCAGTGCAGGTGATTTTACCTTTAACTAAACTTTTCTGCAAATGTCTAAAAGGGAAAAGAAAGAGCTGAGGTGGGTGGGGATTAGGGCTAGGTCTTTCTCACAAGGAAATCAGAAAAGAGATTTCTGCTGTCTGCATTTACACAGAGCACAAGACCTTGCAGGATCTGCTATGACTTTCTCAGGTAGGAAATAAAATCCTCTTAGAATATCAACACTTGCCATCTCTAATTAAAGTTTTACTACTCCTTTCATTCCATAGCAAGACATGCAGTTATAGAGCCAATGAACCACTCCCAATTTCCTGTCAGCCCCTCTCAGCAGAATCTCTCTTCTCCCTCTCACTCTGTGCAGTCTCTTTTGGTGTTACCAAATGAGTGTTTTCCCCATTTGTCAAGGGTATGAGTAGGTGATTTTCTGCCCCTGGTCAAACTGCTCCCCTGGCTTTAGGAGAAGCAGACAAGCATAAATGGCTGAGGCACATTCAAAATAAAGGCAACTTCTAAGACAAAATGAACATTCTGCTCACCCACACATGGAACTGCCCCAGGGCTCAGGTACATGACAAGCAGCACAGAGAAGAGGGACTTACAAAAGGTTGTAGCACCCGTCTACACTGAGTTTCACCCTTCAAGGATCCTAAGCTCTGCTTTCCCTAAGGCCAGTGGAAGTCATGTACCCAAAAGGGCCTTGAGAAAGGCAGGGAGGGCAAGCCCTGGCACCACTGGGACCTTGCTCCCACGTCTCAGAACAACTGGTGCCACGTCCCTGAACATGGGCAGGACTCATCTGCCTGTTTTCTGGCCCCACTGCTGCTACCCTGGGGTTCTTCCATTTCCTCACTTTCCCCTCTCCATTCCTTCCCCAGCTCCCTTCTCCATTCACTTGTTCCTGGTCCTGCCACACTGAAACGCTTTTCCTCTGCCACCAGCGACAGAGCACAGAACCTGCAGTGAGTTGGGCTGGGTTGCTAAGCTGCAGCTCAAACACCACAAGAACAGTTTCCCATTAGCCAGGGGCTGAGGAGCAGGCAGAATGCAGGAGCAGAGCCAGCAAGCTGCTGTGCAGGACGCCCCAGGACACCAAGAGTCAGCCCCATCCTGCAGAATTCACTGCTGCTGACAGGCCACCCCATCCAGCAGCCTGCACACAGGGCAGCTTTGTTTGCCTCACTCTACTGACCTGCCCTATGTTGAAAGTCAACGTGATGGCATAATAAAAATTGGAGTTGGCACTTCCTGCATAAATCCATAGATGCCACAGGACAGGGAACAGGAAGGAGCAGAAAATGAGCACACATGACAGGATGAAGATGTTCCGGAGGACTGCAAAAGAAAACCAAGCTGTTAAAATGAATTATTACTGAGCAGCCATGGTCACACAACCAGCAATGGCATTTGGGGTGTGTGCAGGGGGCTAGAGGCACTTGGCAACACATACTTTCCTCCAACAATCTTTCACAGGTTGTTTTAGTAACTTCCTGGCTAGTGGTTATAAGAAATCTGCTATATTTTCTTTCAAAATGAATACTTCTCCTTTGCTTCAGTGTAAAATCCTCATTTGCAGGTCTTTCCTTCTAGGTCCTGCTTCCAAACATTCTTTCTTGGATGACTTTGGCTTTTTGGTATCTACACTACAGTAACCAGCAGTCTGAAAAGGGGCCTTTCCAGCAGCATCACAATTTGGAGAGCAGAGCACATTCATCCCTTGCCTCATCAAGCTAATGACAAAGGAAAAAACAAACCTGTGGGTCACAGGAAAAGAGATACTTTCTTGGGAGGTGGTAAGGAAATGAAAGCACCATAAAAGGAGGAAACTCATACTGGCCAAATGCACTGACAGACACATGACCTCGGGAGGTGCAAGTGTGGCCAGAACCCATCTGTCTACATGTGTCAGGTGGACAAAAACCAAGCACAACTTCATCTAAAAGAGCTGGGAACTACCATGCCAGGAGAGGTTTTGTTTTCTGTGAACTGCTTGTGCCTGTCCTTTGGCAGCAGTGTTGCAATCCACCCTGACACTTGTGCTGCTGTGCTTGGCTGCAGCTCAGCCCATGCCCATCACTCTGCAGCTGAGGGCAGCTGATCTTCTAAGAGCATTGTCACATCCAAACCTGGTCACACCTATTTTAAACTTCTTGTTCAGTAGGTCTGTTCACACACTGTGGGTTGGGAGCAAGTGACAGATGAGTGACCCTCTCACTGCATGCTTGGAATGAGCAACTGAACCACACTGAGCAAGGACTTCTCAGAAGTTCAGCACCTGCCAGAGTTGTGCTGTGCTCAGGGCCAGCCTGGGGCTTCCTGCCCTGTTTGATCACAGCTGCTCTGGCCTCAGCTCTCCTGGGTCTGAAACCCACAGAGCAGAAGGTCTCCAAGTCTCCTGACTCCTGATGATGTCTCCTACAACAGCCAGGAGAGCTGTCCATGAACACAAGGCCTGGCTTGGAGAAGGCTGCAATAAAAGGCCTGGACAACCTGGCAGGGTTGGTCACAGTAGTTGGTTAAGAAATGCCAGGAAAAACACAGAACTTCCAAATCTCCCCATGGAAGCAGGTTCTATAGACTGAGCCTTAAAATCCCCAGGAAGCTCTCTTGTGATTTCAAGAGCTAAAGAGGGTCTTTATGAAGCATTTAAGAAAAACTGGACAATTGCTTGGAGTAATTCAGTTACTCTCACTCTAAGCAAACAAGCAGATGCAAAACAAAGCACAACTGCAAGGTGCAGCATTTTAAGGCTGGGGGACTCACCAATTGCAGGAGCACTGTTCAAATTACATAGCCTTAAATGGGAGTGAAGCATCTGGAGGATGGATGTACTTCAAATAAGCCACATCCCTTGTGCAGGACTGTAAAAGGTTCTTACAAAAAAGTTAATCTTCAGAACAAGTTGGAGAGAGGGGGAGGATAAGGTACAAGTGAAAACTCCCTCCTTGACCAATTTCAACCCTAGTCCTAAAGACATGTTAAGGATTGTATCAGCAGAGGAAAAAAACCCAAAATCCAGCCTCCTCCTAGACACCCCAAGGAGGCCAAGAGAACCTGTGAACTGGGGCCTGGTTTTGTTTAGATTTGACCACATAGTTCAATTATTTGACAGGCCCTTTCCCATTCCAGATATAGAATAATAAAGCTCAAAGAACTTACATCTGTAAAGGTGCCCCCAGACTGGAAGGAAGGCCATGTACAGTGCAACATCTCCCACGGTGGGATAGGACTTGAAGATAGAAATGATGGCAAGCTGGACAAACATGAAGAACACAGGGTGTTCCCTGCAAGGGAAAAGAAACAAAGGCTAAGAGGGTGCACTGGGCTCTCTGCAAACTGGAAATAGATATCAGCAAGGGCACAGATGTGCTGTGGGACAGGCCCCAAGAAGCTCCTCCAGCCCTGTTCTCACCAGACAAGGCTCCAAGTGCTGGGTGGGGTGGATGGAGGTGCCCTGCGGAGCAGCAGTGTCCAGGGAGACACATCTGCCACAGCCCTCCCTCCTCAGCTGCACCTGCACCCTGGTCACCTGCACTGCTCCTCCCCAGCTCTGCCTTATTCACCAGAAGCAATCAGCACCTCTCCTCTGATGGTGTTTGGAGAAGCCCACAGTTATCCCTCTGGTACACCTGATATATCCAGTGCCAGTCAAAGGACAGCCTCACTGAGAATCCAGCTGTGTTAAGGGGAGCTTTTATCAGAAAGAAATCAATGAAGTCAGACAGGAAAGCCACCAAGTTTACACTTTTTTCCCAGCAATGAAGAACTTGAAGCTCCAGCCAGTTCTTGCCTTCTGACTACAGTGGCTTATGCTGGCAGAGAGCAGGCAACTTTTACAGCCTCCACTTCTGCTCCCTCTTTTGATGACTGCAACACAGAGTTCCACTGAAGAGACCAAGTCACTCTGGTTAAGAGGAACATAGACTGAAACTATAGGAAATGAGCACAGGCTCTGTTAATATTTTTCAGCTTGTAGATCAAGACATCTGACTTCAGCCTGATAAGTTTCCACTGGACAACTTCAGAGTAAAAAAAAGTAGCAGAGAAACAGACTGATACTTACTTTAACTTTATTGCCAAGGGAATGGTGTAGAAGAATACATTGATTTGAAACACACATACGAAGAAAAGGCTAAAGTGTTCAAACATCTCTGCAAAGAAGTACCAGAAAAGGCCAATATTGGGTGTCAGGTCTGGAACAGAAAGGCTGAAATTTGAAAAAAAAAAAAAACAACAAAACCATAAGCAAAGTTAAATTTTTAAATGGTTTTCACTGCCCTGCTTCTGTTGCATCAATTAGTCATTGTGTGCTACTGGATGGAGGACCTAAATTGTAAATCCATGAAAGAGAAACCAAAGGGGTGAAAACATTGAGAGCAGGTTTAAATTCTGCTGAGGAATCTTTCCTTCCAGCAGCATTTAAACCATTCCCAAGCAGACATTTCTCCAGAGAGGAATACTCTACAGCCACAGTAGGTCAACAATCCACTCCATTTCCAATCACTCAGTGGAAAACATCTTCTGCCTTTAGTTTTTGCTGTTATTTATTTAACAGAAGCTGGAGTTGGCTAACGTCTGCTTTCCTCCACTTATTCTTTCTTTTCTTGCATTGCCAGTAATCACAGACCCCACACTGCTTGGGTCAGGCAGGGGGGCACCTGTGTGTGATGGACAAGAAACAACCTGGGTGGAGAGGGTGGGGCCAGAGAGAAAACCACCAGTAAGAACCCTTGTACTTACATAAACCCATAAACAGATGGGATAAAATCCCAGGAGTTGAGGAGGAAGAAGGAGAGGCAGATGATCACCACCAGGCTGCACAGGTACAGGGATGCATACTGCATGGTGTAGAGCCAGAAACTTTTGCTTTTCAGTTTGATTGGTATGAACTGGCGCTGAAAGTGAAACAGAAGCACCTCATCAGCTGGAGAGCCACAGGAAAGCCTGAGTGTTCAGAACACCACTTTAAACTGATGAAAGAAAGCATCAAACACTGGTACTATGGCACTGGAAGGAGCAGCTTGAAAGCACAATTTGCTTGTTGTTCTTCACCCTGGCCAATTAAATCATACACACTGCATTTTTCCCAGAGCTGTGCTTCAAAGCACAGCAGTAAAGCTGGGCATTGCTGCTTGCAGTGAGTCACATCTCATGCACAGGTGTAAGATTTACACACCTCTCCTCACAGCCACCCTGCCACCTCAGCTGTTTGCAGTACTGCACCAGTGCCTGTCTTCTGCTGCAGGAACCCACTCCCCAGCCCGTGGTGCCACCACACTGCCTGGCACTCCTGCTCTGCTGAAATCAGGGAAAGAGCACATCCTGTGAGTTCCTAAGCACAAAGGTTGCTCCTTCAGACAAAGTCCTGCCACTGCCCCATGTCCTTGGCACAAGTCAACCACAGTGTGTGACATGATGTGGGTATCTCACTCCATCAGTCCCCTGACTGCCTCTGTACAGACAAACACCACAGGGGCAAACACCTTGGGGAATTGCTCAGAGTTCTGAGCTCCAGGTCAGTGATGTGGCTTTTCCATTTGGTCCTGGGGTTTGCAGAGGCAGGAGATGTGCAGAGAACCTGCCCTGGCTGTGTAAAGCCCGCTGGGTTTTCTCAGTCACAGCATGTTAATGTCACTTGCTGGGACAATGTGAGCAAGGTCACCGACAATTTTGGCAGTCCAGATTGGAAAGAGCTGGAGAAAAGTCACTTAATTCTGCACAAGGAATGCAGGAAAGTTCATTTGCAAATTTAGGCAAAAGGTCACACACTGGCATGACTGCCTTTAAAAGCTGCAAATTAGGCAATCACACATCAAAGCACTTGTTGTGAATGTGATGTACAATGCTTGCACTTTACTCCCAATTTACCTGGACTAAAGTTAAAGAGAACAAATGAGACCAAAATATTAAAGATGTAAGTTCTCCTAAAAAATATCAAACTGACAAAGCAACACTGACTCTGCAATCCTTCTCTTGCAAAGAGCAGTAATAATAAAATTTCTGAAAAAAATAAGAGACATTCATGTCAGATAGAGAAAAAAAATTAATTGGAACTGACTCCCATTCTGTCTGCAGGCTCAGAGATTTGAGAATAGACTGTAATGTAGTTAAGATTAGCTATAAAAATCACCATCAGAAGAAACCAAGAAAAACTGGTGAAATGCACAACAACAAGATTTCACAATGATAATAATTTCAAATATTAAAATTATCACAAAGTGATCTGAGAAGTGAGCTGAGCTTGCTTCCATAGCAGAAAGGTCCAGTTCATAGAGAGGGAGAAAGGACAACCAGCCTCTTCCCAGAGCACTCATTTTGCCATTAAACCCCAAATCAGCATTTTTTAACTTCTCCAGGTCTAAGCCCCTCATTGCTACTCACACAACACCAAGAACAGCACTTATTTTGGGCAAGGTAAATACCACTCAGTTCTGCAGGTGACTTCCTGCTCCCTTCTCTCCACAGGCATTCCCATACAGATTTCAAACTCACCATGGCTTGAGGAGAGTCACTTTTCCTGAAACCCTGCCCTTGCCTGACTCCCCTCTCAAGGACTGTCCCTGCACAGCTACAGGAAGACAAGACGTGCCAAGAGTCAGGGATCACCCACCTGCAGAAGGTAAAGGAGTGCTGGAGCAAACAGTGTGAGAGGGTAGAGTGACTGGTATGTTGCTAAGGCCAGGAACACAGCACTGAGGAAGGCACTACCTGTAAAGAAAAAAGATGTTCACTTATAAGGAACTTCTACTATAAACAGCCATACACACAGGAAGTCCAAATGGGAAGAAACACATAACCCTCCACAGGGGATTCACAAATACCAGAACACCACTTAAAGCAGTTTTTAGCAGAATGTATCCTGAAGGGTGTCCTCTTAATAATGACATTTTGAATGGAGAATGACTCATTCCATAAGGAACCCCTGGCTGGTTTAGATCTCCTGTCATTCACATACAGGAAGAGATTAATATAATTCAGTCTATGTAAAAACCCTGCTGGCTGCTGTTAATGCATGGGAATAAGTCATATCTGCATGTAAGAGCTGTCATAGTGGACATGCTGAATAATCTCATCACCAGAATGTGTTGGGGCCTCAGCAAAGCTCTGTGCAAGAGAGCAAGCCTAAGCCTGAGCTGAAGGAATGAAGGGGCACTAGACCTGCTTTACTGATACCAAAACTGAGGCACAGAAAGGATTGGCATAGCTTTTCCAAGTGGTTTTAAAAATATGAATGCCTTTATTGAGGAAGCTTTATTTGAGGTGTCTCAGGTTGAGCTAAGTGCTGAGTACTCACATTTCTCAACTGCCAATAATAGAAATTAAGTCCAAAAGATCTCAAGTTAAACAATAAAAATACAAGCACCCAGTGCAGTAGCCTGGTTATAGTCTTGCTGGAAGTCCTCTGTAAAAAGAGAGCTCAGACAGCAAGAGGCCTGACTCAGTGCACTGAGCCAGCTGTCAGCCCACTGACAGCAAACACCCAGAGAACTCCTCCCTGCTTCCTCCTTTGAAAGGGAAAATACAGGGTTACCTGGTGATGAGCCTTCAACCACACTCTCCTGACAGAAACCTCACTATCCTGTATTTTATCACATTCAATTCTGCACAGATCAGAAGTGATTCCCAGAAATCACAGCCATAACCTGATATCCTCTTTGCCCACTGTAAACCCCAGACTGCCACACTCCCAGTCAGGCACAGCCACTACAGTTTTGTCTACAACCTAACTATTGGTTTTAGGGTATCAGTGAACTGTTAAAAATCAGTTTCACTGAACAGACCCCCCTTGTTTGCTATTGCAAATGCTTTTAAATGAAACCCTCTCCTGAATCAATTAGCCAATAATTAAAGGAAAACTTTCTTTTGGAAACACTAATAAAAACTATCCATATCAGCTTTTTTTCACAGTGCCTGGGTCTGGGCTCTGCTGCAGACAGAGATCAGACTGACCTTTCCTCTGATGCAGCAGAGAACTCCTAAAACGTAGGTGTACAAATCATGCATGTTAAAAGATTTTAGCACTGGGGAGTCATAAAAGAAACAGAAAGCTGGCAGTATGCACAAAATAAATGAAACAGTGATTCTGACATAATCTACTCAGCTGGGCTGGTTTGAGTGTTTGGTTACTGTTTCTGCTTCCCCAAAGCTCAATTAGTTCATTTCAAACCATGTTTAGCACTGTGAGTGAAAGCCAAGTAATAGCTGCAGGCAAATGCCTGCTTTTGATTAAAAGTTCAAGGATAAGCTCTGAGAATAAATTATGGACGACATTCACATACAAAAGAAGAGCAACAGAGCTCTTATGTTCTGCAACACACTGACTCATTTCTCCCTGAACAGAAATCTATTTGAAGCCAACCAGGAAAAGGAGTCAGTTTTTAGAGATGAAACTCCTGGGTACATTGAGGTCAAAGTAAGTTTTCACTTTATAATAAAGTCTCTTGATCTCATGAATTAATGTAGAACTTAGACCCTGTTCCAGTCCTGTTTCTGCTGTGTTTCACTGAGATCTTTGTAGCAATCATATCTCTAGAGTTCTCCCCGGATTTATTTTTTGCTCCACTTCTAATCTTTCCAGAAAGTCATAAAGAACCCTTTTCTCTCCATTGTGTTACCTTTTATTGTAGCTAAAATGAAGAATGCAATGACAGAGTTGTTGATGGCACAGGTGGACTTTGCCACACAAGACATCACAGTGTAGGGGTTTAACAGGTAGCTGAAAAAGAGCAAAGCTCAGGTTACATTCAAAGGAGACAGCATCTAATTAAAGAGATGTTCAAAGAAAAAAACTATGCACTTTGCCTTTTTTTAAATTTACATTTGATGGATCCTCTCATCAGCAGATTAACTCAGCTTAACAGCTTCTTCAATCTGAAGCAAAAACCAGACCTCTGGATTGCAGTCTTGGCCACAGGGGCCACTGCAGAAAGGAGACATTGGGCAGATGTCCAAAATGCAAGTTCTGGCCTAGAAAACGATGCCCAAACGATGCTGTTTCTTGCTTTGCAGAAACATTGTACATTCATTCAGTTAGATTCAGGAGTATTGGGCCCAAAGGAAGCTTTCTGCTAGTCACACCTACTGTTCCTGATGAAGGGTAAGAAGAAAACACGATGGAAATAAATCTGAGACAGGAGCAGAGTTTCCCCCAGCCCAAGAGCACCAGGCCCCTGCTGTGGCAGAGCCATCAGTTATGTTCACCATGGCACAATCTGAGCACAAAACCTGCCAGCTGGGCAAGACTGGCACATTTTAAATGGAATTATAGAAAAACTCTGAACAACTTTACATTCCAGAATGCAGCCACGCTTCAGTTAGCAAGGCTGCCAGCTCCTTCTGGAAACGAGAATTACAATAATCTCATTTAAATAGGTTCAGAGCAAAGAAAAATGTTTGGAGGAGTACCAATACAGTAAGTATGATAATGTAATGATCAGCCTTGCCAATAACTAAATTACTCATCAGAGTCAGTGGACAGGGGCAATGATTTCCTAACTCTCTCTTTATATTTTCCTACTCCTCTGAGCCCCAGTCTGTCTTTTTCATTGTTTCCAGAGGGCCAGCCTACAGCAGGACAGGTACAATTTAATGCAAACTTTGCTGTGGCACTGTGCAAAACAGTCTGCAATTTACCCACTTTACCCTTCTCTCCATGGGGAATGTGACATTTTAAGAAATTCCTTTGAAAATAAGGAAAAAATAGCAACTTATCTAATGGAGAACTCTCTCTGATACAGAATAATTCAGATAATTTCTTTCTGTCAAAATACAGCTTAAAAAAGTAATTCTGTAACAGTAGGTACCTTGCTTGTATATTATTTATTTTAGTTGAAGCCTCCTGAAATAAAAAATGTTAAATATACAGAGGAACACCAAGACATGAAATTAGTAAGATGACAACATGAAAATACCTTTTAACTGTTACAAGCAATTTGGGATATTCAGGTCGTGATATTCAGCAAGCATTTTGTCCAGCTGCTCAAAAATTCTCCTAACTTTTCTGAAAAGACACCACTTGGAAGGCACAGATCAATTCTGGTAACATTAGCAGACAGGCAAAATAAATGAGAATGTGATCTGTGCAGACACAACGTTCTTGTTACCAAATCACTGACCTTATGCTGTTGAGCCTATCTCAAAGGGCCTCACTGAATTTACTTGTTGGTAACAAACAAGAAATGCATCTGCTTCTCACTTTCAAACTGAGTATTCAGGGCCAACACAAAACTCAGAATTTCTGTGGAAAACTCCCCCAACCTCTGACAGATTTTGAAGCTTCAAATGAGCCAAATAAACCCCAAAGTGAGCTGAGGAACCAAAGCAGCCCCGTGCAGCCTACAGGAGCAATACTTACAATAGTGCTACCTTGAGGGGGATGTAGTGCATCTCCATGGGCGTCTGGATGAGTTCAGCCACATCTGGGGCATATTTATCCAGCTCTATCAGGAGCTTCTGCTTTTTGAACTGAACAAGGGAGAATGATCAAAGACTGTCAGAAGAGGAAAGTCATTATTTTATATTACTTGTGTAATCCTATTTCATATTACCCAGCCAATTACCTGGGGTTTCTATTACTGTAGAGTGTATCCAAGCCCCTGGTGTCAGCTAAAACTTCTGTTACGTGAGGAGTTGTAGAGAACAAAAAAAACCCTCTCTTTTCCCAAATACTTAACAACTGAAGTGAGAGTCAGGAGAAAGCAGATAATCCCTAATTGTTTGAACTTCCTTAATTATCTGTGTCTAGCTCTTGACACAGGTAACAGTGAATTCAGCACACCAGAGTTACATGCTCTCAATCTTCCCAACACCTCTCTGCATCTCTAATGAAAAGCTGACTTTATAAATTCACTATTGAACACACAAGCCCCTGAAAACACAAGACCCATGAGTATGCAGTCTTTGTTATTTTGAAGATGGATACCTCTATGACAAATCTCTTTTACCTCTCTTGTTCCATGAGGCTCTCTATGGCGACAAAGGAGAAATCTGAAATATGAACTGGACTCTGTCATGGTGAGAGGGAAGGACAGAGATGCTGGCAGTAAACTCTCAACAAGCAAAGTAACTCACATGTAGGATTTTTACAAGCCTGCAGTTCTACCCTGAGCTACTTCCTCAACCTCAAAGTCAGAGGACAAAGAACAAGCACACAGCTGGGAGGGAGACCATAGCAATGCTGTAGAAAATCCCTGTCCCTCTGGAACTGCAGAGAGCACAGCACTGCTCACACAGAATGTTCTTTAAGCTACTTATGAGAGAGCTGGGAGGAATCACTCACCTCCACATACAAGTACTTATATTCTGAAGGGGACAAGTAGTATTTGATGTCAGACTTTCACCACACTCACTAGAATGATGTTTGTCACCTCAGAATTACTGGAAAGTTTCATTCCTTCCTTTACACATTTCTAGACTGTGTATTACCTCATGTATTACCTCATGCTGTGTGCAAAGAAACCCTCTCCAAGGTATAACACCCAGGCTGTAGGAGACTGTACACTACTGTGATCATCACTCACAGTGTGCAGCTACAGACACTGTAACAGTGCCACAACAAAACTTAAAATGCCTCAGTTGTTTACCACATTGAGTCTTCATGTTTGTTTCTCATTAAAATATGACCAGATTTACTGCAACAAGGACTTGACACTGCATCCTCTGGCATGTCTTTTCTTTGGTCCAAGATAAACATATTTGCTGGGAGAAAAAGACCAGCAACACTGGGAAGTCAGCTTACCACAACTTTGTTGAAGTCCTGGATTGCCAAGTAAAGGGCAACAGCAGTTAGCACATCAGTTATCTAAAAAAGCAAGGGATAGAGTGATTGGAAGCAAAATAAACAAATGGAGAAGAAGATACTGGCCAGTATTTTACAGGAGCTCTGATATGACTCAGCTCATGGGAAGAAAACAAAAGCCTTAAGAACACTGGATGGCTGATTTGTACAGTGCTCCCCCACACCACCACTTCACCTTGAAGCCACGAGCTGTACCAAAGACATCAATATTCACAAAACAGGGTAATGGGGAACTAAGAGGAAAGGAATTGCTCATGGAAAGAAGCACACAAGGGTAAGAGAGAGAATCACTGGTCTAGTTAGAGCACAGCAACACTGGGCCAGTGCCCAGCTGGTCAAACCCACGTGGCCACCAGTGCAGCAGGACAGAGCCCTGGGCTGTCCCAGGCTGCAGCAGGACAGAGCCCTGGGATGTCCCAGACTGCAGCAGGACAGAGCCCTGGGCTGTCCCAGACTGCAGCAGGACAGGGCAGAGGGCTGCTGGCTCTGCCTGGCTGGGACCTGGGCACAGAGGCTGCACTGGGTGCCATGTGCAGCATTTCTGTCCTTTGGAATTATGCAGAACTTGGAGAACAACTTACAAGATATTTGGGGGATGAACCCATTTGTGCTCCTTGCAGGTGTGGGGTTTGGCAGAGAGACACAGCAGTGCAGGGATTGGGCTGGGGGGACAAAGTATTTTGTTACCTGTAAGAGATAGCCTTTGAAATCTGAAATAAAATGTCACCTCCCTCTCTCTCTGTGAGGGTAATTATCTAAGCAAGAGCTCACAGAAAAGAACGAATATATACAAGAAGAGAAAAATCTGAATGTGGCTTTGTGCAGCCAAAGCTGCCTTTCTAATTAAACTGTGAGCTCAGCAGGAATCCGAGCTACAGGGAGGCTGAAGGACTGAAAGGAAAGTCACACTCAGCATTTCCCTCAATGGGATCTTTCAGGAAGAGCTTTCCAGGAGCACTTACCATGAACACCAGTTCAGCATATTCAATCAGGAAGTGAAAGAGATAGATTATCAGTGGGGTCTGAAAGAGAGCAGAAGGGAAATCCATGTCAAATACTGCCCAGATAACATACTGGTGATTTGATGAGAGTTGAGTTCTACAAGACACTGCCAAAGGTGTCTTTGGCCTCTTCTTCCACTCTGGTACTTCAGAACAAGGTGATTAACCAAACCACACTTACTGGCCTTTTTCCTTGCAAAGTCCTCAATGCACTTTGTAAAAGAAAGTTGTATTCTATTCCAGCTTTTCAATTCTACTATTGTAGTGGTAGATT
The DNA here is from genome assembly GCA_013398175.1 of Climacteris rufus. NCBI lineage: Eukaryota > Metazoa > Chordata > Aves > Passeriformes > Climacteridae > Climacteris > Climacteris rufus. The sequence goes on along the minus strand of VZRZ01002081.1, from coordinate 101,130 downwards.
TACAATAGAAAGCGTACAAAGATCACCTTTAGAAAGTATTCCTTTTCCTAGAGAATCTAGGATTTTTTCAGGCTGTCTGCAAGTACTTTTGAAAGATTTCCTACATAGCTGGTTCCACTGTTGAACCTGTTGTTTAGATGAGTCTTTTATAAAGCAAAAAGAAGAAAGCATGTTAAAAACATAAAGCAGTAGGGTTACAGTCCTATCAGCCTCTTACTCCCACAGCTTTTCCCTTCTGGGGTAAGAGGAAAAGCATGTTTCTGAATCATTCCCATCACAAAAAAGCTTAGTCTGGAAGTACTGTATTTACATGCTGCAAATTCAGGCTTCACTGAACGAAAATAAACTTATTTTAAATATATTTTTTTAAATGTGATGGCCTAAATAAGCACAGGGAAATATTTCACAGTGTGGGAGAAATTCTGTCTAAAGAAGTAGGATTTATTGAAAAGAAACCAGTTTACAGAGGATACCAAGTACCTGCTTCACCCCAGGTGACACTATGTACGAGTGTACCTTTGTATCAATAAGGCCACTCAAGGGTACAAAACCCCACAGGTGTTTAAGTGCTTTTGTGGGAATGAGGTGTTTTCAAGATGAGGAATAAATGAACTGCATGCTTGTGCTAGAATTAGGATTTCTGCAAATGCAGAAACTCCAGATGCTGTTACCCAGTGAATTGTATCAGGCCCACAGTGACACTGTCTCCCTGCTCCAGCTTCTGAGCCCACAGAAACAGCTGGGTATGAACAGAGTATTTGACTTATTACAGAGCTCCCCTGCCTCAGACTTTCTTTGTGCACTAACAGATATCACAATGCCTGTCCCTGCACAGGGAGTGCACTGGGACTCCCTGCATTTCCTCATGCTGGTCACTGCACAACTATTGCACAGACAACCACTCAGCTTCAGGTTCTCTGCAGCCTTCTCCAGGCCCTGGGCAGCCAGACTAAGCTCCTTGCCACTTGAATATCACATTTAAAACCAAGCATGCAAACCAACCTCATGAAAAACAGCTCCGGAGTACGGCGAGACCCCCAAATCCAGCAGAGCTAATCCTTCGACCACTGAAACAGACAAAACAGCTGCATCAGAACCCTGCAGTGGGGCAGGGAGAGCTCATGGCAGCAAAACTGCAAGTTCAGAACGCCCCAAGAATGTCACACTGAAGGGGTGACACCAAACCTCCCAGAGCCAACAGCCAGCCAGAACTGATTCTCCCCCAGCTCTGCCATGCACATTCCTGCATGGGCACTTGGCACCTCTTTGTTTCAGCTAAAACTGTTCCAGATGAAAGTTTTGCACTTCATTCTACAGAAATCACATGTGTGGTATTTCCTGTTTTGAGCCACCTACTAGGTGAAACATGGCATCTGTGCTGCAGAAATACTTAATTCCAAGAGTCCAACCACAATACAATTTGAACAGTTTCGCCTCATTAGATGTAGAGAGGCATAAAATGTCCAAATCACAAAGGATGAACATAAATGAACACATATGACCAAGCAAAGCCAGAAGTTTTATCTCTTGTTGAAACTTCCTGAGATTTTACAGCCTTAATTCAGTTCCTTTGTGCTCATGGAATTAGAGCTTGCCCTGCAATGCATGTGCATGCTTTTCCATAGGATCTCCACCCTCCTGAGCACAGGGGTTCCCTGGGATTGAGCAGTATGCAGTGAAAGGAGCTAAGGGAAATGGGCCCATTTGTTCAGAGGCAAACAGGCAGGACACTGCAGGAAGCAACTGAAGTGCTCAGTTCAGTGACATGCTGAGACAGAGATTCTGGCTGCCACAAACTTCCTGTATGGTGACAGCCCAGACTCTTCAAGATGATGCCACTTTTTCTCCTTACTACCTAGATACCTACCTTCGTGCTCTAAGGTGGTATTTAGAAAGATTCAATTGCACAGGAGGTGTGAAGTGCTATATAAGGTGGAGCAGAGGCCTCAGGTCATCAAATGCATTTGTACTTGTGACCTTTATTACTCTGGGCCACTCTTTTCCAGCCAAAAAACTTCAAATAATTTTACCTGCATAGTAACTGGGTACTATTTTCCCAAAAGGCCGTCTTTAAAATCAATTAAGGCTCCTAAGCCGCTCAGATGCTACAGAGATGAATGCCACTGAAAAGCCCCGATTACACTGGACCTCAGCCTTCAAAAGAGAATTGGACTCGACGGTAACAACGTGTGGGGCCACGAAGCGACCAAGGGAAACGGTAATGAGTAGCCGTGCACCCTGTGGGGGTCAAGCAGTGGCATTCTCACGGTGCCTGTGCAGGTAGAGCGGAACGGAACGGGCCCGCCGAGGCTGCTGGAGCCACATGCTCAGTGCCAGGTCTGTCACGCGCCCGTTTGTGTCCATGTGTGACACCGCCAGCGTCCCGGCCAGCTCTGAACGGCGATGTCCTGCCGCCCGCCCCGCGGCCCTCCCGCCGCCGCAGCCGCCGAGCACCGGCTCCCACCGGCTCCTCCCGGGCCCAGCTGCCCAGGGGCCTTTCGTGCGGCTCTGGCTCGGGCCCGGGCGAGCAGGGTCCGGCCCTGCCCAGGGCGCAGCCGGGCGCCGTGTCCGCGGGACCGCTCCC